>BQNB010080359.1:0-29958 GCA_026074375.1 Tanacetum coccineum
TTATTAAAGATTGTGATTTTTATGAGAATAGGATGGGTGTTTATAGTGTGCATATGGAATCTAGACATATGTGGAAAAATGTTGATAATATTCCCCCATTTGTTCCTTAAGCAGCACATGGAAGGTCTGGTAAAGTTACATTTCCTTCTGGTAGAGTTAAAGTGCCAGCACCTATTCCTACTGGTAGGCAAACTGGACCAGCACCTATTTATGCTGGTACACCAGTTCCTGCTGATGGACAAAATAGACCAACACCTGTTCATGCTGGTAGACCTTTTCCTGCTGGCAGAAGAAACTCTGTTTCAGTTTCTGCTGGTTGGAGAAGAAGTGCTGCTAGACCAATGTTCAGACCTACAAGCTCTCATTTTCAGAATTCTAGTAGGCCTGTTTATTATAACGAAATGTATATGGGTGGGGGAAGATGGGAAACTGCTGTTAAGACCTCAGCAGGTTGTTCTTGGAAAGATAGAAGACCAAATTTGCAATGGGGATCCAAGAACAATGGTGGATCTCATCAATCTACATGGTTTAATTCTTACTGATCCACTAGGCAGGCTCAAGTCAGAAATGGCTTGGGTCTCCCAATGTAACTAATGTTGCTGTATTGTGTGTTGTAGGAAAATCCTCTTAAAAATAAAGATTTAGGTATTGTAGATAGTGGTTGTTCAAGAAGCATGTCTGGTAACAAAGAAAGATTAGATGACTTTGTGTCAATTAAAGGTGGAACTGTGACTTTTGGTGGTGGAGAGGGTAGAATAACTGGGAAGGGCACAATCAGAACTTCCAAGCTGGACTTTGAAAATGTTTATTATGTGAAAGAGTTGCAGAACTTTAACTTGTTCTCAGTTTCACAAATTTGTGATAAAAAGAACAATGTCCTCTTCACTGAGACTGAATGTCTTGTGCTCTCAACGGACTTCAAGTTGCCTGATGATAGTCAGGTTGTACTTAGAGTTCCAAGAAGACACAACCTTTACAGTTTCAACCTGAATGAACTCCAGCCTGAAGGTAATTTAGCTTGCTTGGTGGCAAAGGCATCCTTGGATGAGTCTACAAAATGGCATAGGAGGATGGCTCATGTGAATTTCAAAAACATCAACAAGCTGGCAAAGAATGGCTTAGTCAAAGGGCTTCCCTCCAAGATCTTCACTAATGAGCATAACTGTGTTGCTTGCAACAAAGGAAAGCAACACAAGGCTACATATAAAGCTATCACAGCTGTGAGTACCATTACTGAGCCTCTTCAGTTACTTCACATGGACCTTTTTGGTCCCACTTCCATCAGAAGTATTGATCACAAGTACTATTGCCTGGTGGTTACAGATGACTTTAGCAGGTTTTGTTGGGCTTTCTTCTTAGGAACTAAGGATGAAACCTTTCATACACTTAAAGACTTTATTACATTTATTGAAAACCAGCTAAATAAAAAGGTTAAAGCTATAAGGTGTGATAATGGGACAGAGTTTAAAAATTCTAAATTAATAGAACTCTGTGGGAAAAAGGGGATTAGAAGGGATTATAGTAATGCCAGAACCCCACAACAAAATGGGGTTGCTGAAAGAAAGAATAGAACCCTTATTGAGGCAGCAAGAACCATGCTAGCTGACTCTAAGTTACCTACTATGTTTTGGACTGAAGCAGTTAGTACTGCTTGTTATGTTTTGAACAGGGTATTGGTAACTAGTCCTCACAACAAAACACCTTATGAACTGTTGTCTGGGAAGGTTCCAAACATCAGTCATTTTAAACCTTTTGGGTGTCATGTGACTATTCTAAATACCAGTGACCACTTGGGTAAATTTGAGGGAAAAGCTGATGAGGGATTTATTGTTGGGTATGCTGCTAATAGTAAGGCTTATAGGGTATACAATTTATCCAGCAAAAAGGTAGAAGAGACACTCAATCTGAGATATCTTGAAGATAAACCTAATATTCAGGGTGCAGGTCATGAATGGTACTTTGACCTTGACTATTTAACTGATACTTTAGGTTATACTCATTTCAAAGCTAATCAACCTGCAGGTGCACAAGATTCTTCCATTTCTGCAGGTACTCAAGATGATGATTCAGACTCTGAGTGTGATGAACAAGTTATTGTTGTCCCTTCTTTTCCTTCTAACAATTTTTCAGGTATTGAGGTCAAAGATACTTCTGGTATGAAGATGACTGATTCAGGTTATGCTGAGGAGCTTGCTATGCTTCAAAGACAAGAGCATGAGGCCAAAGATGCAGCTAAAAAGTTAGGCTTTGAGTTTACAAAAGACACTGAAGAACTGTTGAGACCACAAGCTAATCTATTGAAAGCCGTTGGAATATGGATCCTGTGGGTAGTGTTCCTTTCCTTCTGGTTGTGTACCACTTCTGCTGGTATATTCCTGCTGTTAGTGCTTCACTTCCTCCTGGTCAATCATTGGGCTCCAATGAACACTCTATAAGATATCCCGCCCTATCCGACCTTGGTAATTCACACTCTTCAAGATCTAAAGATATACACCATCCTCCAAGCACTGGCATTTTCTCTTCCTCCTCATATGATGATGATTTTGGTGGCTGATTGCAATAACCTCGGCACAACTGTGGATGTTAACCCTATTGCTACTACAAGGATAAACATTGTTCATCCTCAATCCTTGATTCTAGGTGATCCTACTTCATCTGTTCAAACAAGGAGTAAGGTGAAGAAGACAAAGTTTGGTGAAAGTGCCTTTGTCAGTTACATTCATAATCAACAAAGGAACAATCACACAGACTATCTACATTGCCTTTTTGCTTGTTTTCTGTCTCAAGTTGAACCAAGTAGTGTTGCACAAGCTCTTGAAGATCCAGGTTGGGTAGATGTTATGCAAGAAGAGATGCAGCAGTTTCTACATCAAAATGTGTGGAAACTTGTGCCTCTGCCTGAAGGAAAGACAACCATTAGGACAAAATGGATACTAAAGAACAAGAGGGATGTCAGAGGTATTGTGGTAAGGAATAAAGCTAGGCTTGTTGCTCAAGGTCACAGGCAAGAGGAGGGCATTGATTATGATGAAGTATTTGCACCAGTGGCAAGGATTGAAGCTATTAGACTGTTTTTAGCTTTTTAGCCCTACATATATGGGATTTTTGGTGTACCAAATGGATGTAAAGGTGCTTTTCTCAAGGGGAGTTTAAAAAGGAGTATTATGTGGACTCAACCCAAAAGGATTTGTGGACCTCATCATCTCAAGCTTCGTCTACAAGGTTGTTCAATGGCATTGTATGGAAATCTGGTATTACTACTCCGGTTGAGCAGAGCTCACCCTTGAGGCAGCCAAGTCCTGTCAGGCAGCCCACTCCTAGCCCTGTCAGGCAGCCCACTCCAAGCCCAGTCAGGCAAAGAACACCTAGTCCAGCAAGACAACCTTCTCCTAGTCCTGTTAGACAGCCTTCACCCATAGTAGTACATTCTACCCAGACCAATCCTTCCCCTTTTATGGAAGATGACAATGCAGGTGGTGACTTCTATGTGTCTCCTAACAGGTCCAATGAAGCTCCTCCCACCCCAGGTCAACCTGCTGGTGGAGCTGAGGAACCTGATGCTCTCACTACTCTGTCTTCTAAACTTGACAGGTGTATGGATAACATTGGAGCTTTGGAGACAGAACTCAATGAAACCAAGAAGACTCTTGGGGGTGCTGTTCTGACCTTGATTGGTAGAGTCAAACATTTGGAGGTCCAACTTAAGAAGAGCAAAAGGAAGGTTGTTCTTTCTGACTCAGAGGAAGAAGGTGCACCGTTTGATATCGAGGCACTTCAAGTGCTGGCAAATGTGACTTTGGGAAGTGCTAGCACAGCTGAAGTGGAAGCTGCTGTTTCTTTGTCTCAAGCTTCTAAGGATGCACAAACTCAGGCCTTATATACAAGACGAAGACCCAAGAGGAGGCTAAGGAAGCTGTCTGATGCACCAGCTTTTGATAAATTCAAGGCCAACATTTCTGCTGTTGGTACCAACATTCCTGCTGGTAGCGAGGACATTCCTGCTGTCAGTACTTCTGTTCATGCTGTCAGTTCAGATAATCCTGCTGGATTCTCTGTTTCTGCTGATTCAATTTCTGCTGCCACTCAAAATGTTCCTGCTGGCTCTTCTAGTATTCCAACTGCTGCTCCAAGTAACAAAGGTAAAGAACCAATGATGGGAGACCTTTCATCTGAACAAGCAAGAATGTTCAAAAACTTAGAAGATGAAAGGCGTGGGGAAGAATTGGCCAGGCAATTACAGGCTGAGGAAGAGGCACAAATCTCAAGACAACGGGCAGAATTGACAACACAAAGAAAAAGGGAAGTTGATGCTGCTTCCTTATTCTACACTGAGACTGATTGGATTAACATCATGGCCCAGGTAGCAACAAATACCTCTCTTGCTCAACAACTCTTGGGAGATGATGTGACAGAGGAGAATTTTTCTGAAAGGATGGCTGACTTGATGAGAAGGAAGAGACAAGCCATTGCTGAAAGGATTGCAAAGGAGAATAGGGAGAGGCCCATGACTCAGGTTCAGCAGAGGGATTTTATGAGAAACTTTGTTAAGAATCAAAGTTCCTCTCTCTACAACACTGGGTGGTCTATGACTCAAGTGAAATGCTTTAGTGATTCACAGCTGAAAGAGGAGTTTGAAAAGATTCAAAAGGCACTTGAGCGTGCTAAGATCTTGGATTTCAAGAGAACTTTGCCTAGGTCGAAGCCTGCTCTAGAAGAACCTTCTTCAAAGAAGCTTAAGCCTAATGATGATGATATTGCTGCTGATTCTGCTACTTCACAGACTTCAAAGGTTGCAACACAAGATCCTGCTGATCTTGCTGCTGGTCAGGCTACTCAAGATGCTTCTCTTCACGTATCTGCTGCTGAAACTGTTTCTGCTGGTATTGCTTCCACAACAGGTGTGGCTTTTATTCCTGCTGACACTACCACTACCACTCATCCTGCTGTTACAACTGACTCCACCACCACAACCATTCCTACTGATCCAAATCCAACTAATCCTGCTGGTGCTACCACTCATGATGCTGATGCTGATCCTACTGATGAGACACAAAATGCTTCTACTCCTGCTGATCCAACTATTTCTTCTCCTTCCTCAACTGGAACGCCTAAAAGGAGAAAGAGAACTGCAAGGAAGCGTGCACCTAAACCTTTTTTGGATATGGATGATCAATCTCTCATCAAGTTTGACTCAGGTAGTGAGTCTGAAGGTGAATTGGTTACTTGGGCTGCACTTGCTGCATGGGAGGTCCTATCTACGCCTCTGGGAGAAATCAATGCAATGTATAGAGTAGATGGGGTTGCTAAGCATTTCACAACTCTTAGGGAAATTCTGCATATGGTTGATAGACAGGATTTGATGAAGCTGTATGGCATAGTGACTAAGTTATAGGTCCCAAGAGATTGTGGCCACCATTGATGGCAATGAAGTCATTGTCACTGAGTCCTCCATAAGGACTCAGCTTAGGCTAGATGATGGGGGGGTCTATATGACTTTACCTAGCAAGAGATTCTTGAGGGTATGGTTGTCCTTGGTTACCCAACTGATGGCACCTTCACCTTCTTTAAGAATAAATTTTCTCCTCAATGGAGATACTTGGCCCACACCCTCATTCACTGTTTAAGTCTCAAGTCGGGGGGTGGAATCAATTTCCTAGCTCTCTTTCTTCAAGACTAATATGCCTATCTGATGGGAGGATTTATAACTTTTTTAAGATGATTCTTGATGGGATGATTGGGAATGTAGGGGCCACTAAGCATAAATTTCTAATGTACCCTGGGTTCATACAGATGATCTTGAGTATTCAGACCACAGACCCTACCCCTAAGGCCATAGGTGTGTTTAGTTCTAAATTATTCGCCAATATGAAGCTAAAGTTTGAAGGGGACCATATGCCTCTCTTGGCTGCTATGTTGCCTAAGGAGAATGTGGGTTCTAAATTATGAGTCTCACATTGCTACAGGTGTTGGTTTGTTGTTATGGGGAGATCTAAAGGTGCTGATTGATTCCCTTGAAGGTGGTGAAGGTTATTCCATTTGGGGTAGTCAACAGAATTGGCAAGTAAGAAGTTGGAGGTTATACACTTTTTCCAATGTTCATGTTTTGGAGACCATGACTGGAAAAGTATTGTATATGTTTGTGGATGTACCTTATCCCCTATCTGTCAAGCTTATGGAAAGGATGTTCAAACATAAATTGGAGCTTGCTAGAGATGTTGTGGGAAATGATCTGACTACAGCAGAGCAATTGATTAGGTTCATTAAGGGTAAACTTGCTGCTACTCAAGGTTCTGCTGCTAATTGAGGGTACATTCTTATGTTTTGTTGTATATTTCTTTGTAACTTTATTTCTTTGTTTATTTAAAAAAAACATTTCAATAATTTTGAGGGTTTAAGTGTTGGCTTACCACCACACAACAAATGGTCTTCAGTTCACCATGCCTAACAAGCATAAGCACTGGCTAGTCCAAGAGCAAACGGCTGCTTGGTAAAGACCAATCAAATCCGTTGATGGTTGCCAGGTTACCTAAAACTGGATGGTTTTCACTTGCCATGTTCTTGGAATAAAAAGTGGCTAGTCCAGATGCAAACGGCATTTGGTAAAGACTTAACAAATCCGTTGATAGCTGACAATTTGCTAAAAATTGTAGGGTCCTTAACTCACCTTGTTATCGCAACAAAGAGTTGGCTAGTCCTGAGCAAACGGCTCCAGGTAAAGACATATAAAATCCGTTTATGGCTGTAATGACTTGCCAAAAGTCATATAGTTATCAACTTACTATGATTACTGTTTGGAAAGTTGACTAGCCCAAGAGTTAATGGCTACTTGGTAAAGGCTTCATAAATCCATTATTTCTTAGATTCACCTCTCCCCGGAGTTCACACACCATGGGATGTGATGAGAATAGTCTGTAACCCTGCATTGATGTACCTAATTGTCATTGTTGCTGAGGTGGTTCCAAATGAAGACTAATCTGCTTGCCAATTCGACATTACGCTGATGTGTGCAGATGTATTCCATTGTTCTTATCAAGAGTTAAGCAGATTAGAGTTGCTGTTTCCATGGAGTAAAGATGTTGCTGTTCAATCCTCAAGAGTCCCTCGAAAGATCTATCTAGAAACTTGAAGTTAACTTTGTCAAATTCAAGTTTAGGGGAGGATTGTTAGGAATTATCAATTTTGTAATAATTAGTTTTTACTAGTAGGTATGAAGTTCCTACTGGTAGAACATTTATAGTTCCTGCTGGCAGGTATGTAATTCCTGCTGGTAGAGTTAAATTATTGTTCCTGCTGTTAGTGTGTTCGGGTTCCTGCTGGTAGCATAGTTCCTGCTGTCAGTAGTAATAGTCAACCCGTATATTTAGTATTTAGTTAAGAATAAGAGATATGCATGAGATATATTAGGAAGTGATAATGCATATCTTCTCTACGCGTATTCTAGTGAATATCGAATTAGGGTTTCTCTAGTATATAAGAAACATTCGGCTAATGGTTATGTACACACCTTGAAAAACACTTTTCATATTAGTAATATAGATCCATAGAGGATTATTATTTAGTTGTTCTTCTTTAACTCTATTGTTTATATTCCGCATAAACTTTAGTTTATTATTAGAGTCTCTCTTGTAGCTGCTTGTGATTACATAAGTATTCTACTAACCCTAACTGGCTCAAAGATCTATCTAGGACTGGACCAACACAACCCGCTGGCAAAATTAAAGCCAAACTGCCGCCTGAATTTGGTCTAAATCGCCACCTAAAATATCAAACCGCCGTGTTTCAAATTTAACCAAACCGCCGGCATTCCTGTTTGGCAAACCATCGTATAACTTAAGCAAACCGCCGTGGGTTTTAACAAACCGCTGCCTAGTTCTTTTGATCAAACCGCCGCAATATTTACTCACACAAACTGCCGTGTGATTTGATTAACTCGCCACCTAGGATTTTACTCAAACCGTCGTGGATTTTGAATTTTGGGCAGAGTAATGTTTGCTTTTGGTCAATATAATAATCAAACCGCCTTGTAACCTGTCAAACCGCCACCTAATTTTCCTTAAAACATGGATCTTGTCCCCTACTTTTGTCAAACCGCCACCATTATAATAATTTAATAATCAAACCTCTACGAAGAACATAAGCACGATTTAAGCCTAATAGGCCCAATTAATCCGTTTAGCTACTTAAATAAGCTATAGGAGCTTCATACTAAGTGGTTAGATGATTGTAAAACACGAAAGAACAAACATTAATTCATGGATCATCCAAAATCAAGTGTATAAACCAAATGAACCCTTGTTGTTTCGCTAAACCAAACGCATCCTTTGTTGTCTTCTATAAACCCAAACGCACCCCGTGGTGCTTATTTCAAACCCAAACACACTCCTTGTGTGTTTCTGTTATCCCAAACGCACCCTATATGTCAAACTGTCCAACCAAGCGCACCTTTAGTGCTTGGCTGCCAAACCAACGCACCTTTGGTGCTTGTCTTTAATACCAAACGCATCCTTATTGCATTTACACAGCCAAACGCACCCTAATCTATTTTATACAAAACCAAACGCACCTTTTTCTGATGTAAACATAACAAACGCACCCTATGTCGTGTTTCATGCTAAACCAACGCACCCTACGTGGTGTTTAAACCAAAACCAAACACAGCCTCATGGCTGTTTCGACCACAAACCAAACGCTCCATTATGTGCTCGATTCGATTGCCAATATAGCCCCTTCGGCTGTTAAACCCACAACCAAATGCCACTCTTGTCGTTTTCTACAAAACCAAACACACCCTACCCTGTTGTTACATAACCCAACGCACCCTTGGTGCTGCTGACATACCAACAACCGCACCCCTGGTGCAATCGAAAACCAACCCCACCCCTTGGTGGTGGTTGTTAAACCAAACGCACCCTATTTGGTGGTGGCATCCACCCGAAACGCACCCTAATCAGTCAAAACAAACCAAACGTACCTAAGTCTATTTATAAACCCAAACCTGCGAACTGCAGCCCACTATCGAGGTTAACAGCCAAGAAACAATAACCACCATCTTCGGGTTGAGCCATACCAAACGCACCTGCTTGTTGCTATATAAAACCAAATCCAATCGGGACCCCTTTGTTGTTGTTATTAATCACACGCAACCCTTTTTATGGGGCCCATGACTACTATCCGAACGCGCCCTTCCCGTGCCAGGAATAACCTGACGCGCCTATTCGGGAGATGTCTGGTGACGTCCGGGTGGCCGTCACGGGGTTATATGTTCCTGTGGTGGTGATGATGATAACGTGAAGATGATGATGATGGTGGTGGTGTGGCATGGGGATGGCAGCAATGGTGGTGTTATGGTGGCATCGGTGATGAGACAGCCGGAGGGAAGGGGAAGGCGCGTGGAGGCGAGTGACCTAGTGGGTCGGATAGATCGGTTAACGAGGATTATTTTTGGTTTCGGCTTGAAAAGTCCGCCGAAAAAGTTTTCCGGCGACGACGGCGTGGTGGCCGGAGGTGGCTGACCGGCGGCGGTGGTGGCCGGTTAATGAGGAGGGTGAAAGAGAGATAAGAGGTGTAATATGTGTGTGGTGTGTTTTTGTATATAAATGAAATAATGTGTGTTATTATAGATGGAAATGAAATTTTTAATATATAAATTTTATATATATAATAAAATTTATAATATGAAATGATAATACCCAATAGTCTAGGGTTTATTTTGTAAATTTTTAATATAGTTTTTATAACTATCGGTTCGGGACCCGTTTGAACTAGTTAACGGTTGATTCGAGTCACGAAACTCGCGCCATTGTTTTCCAAATCATTTTTCCGATAAAAACGAGTATTTATTTGATAATATCTCATAAATATTTTTATAACATTTATAAAAATGTTCGTTATTTATTTGGTGAACCGGTTACGTCTCATTCAAAAGTAAAAATAGAAATAAACTTTTAACCCGTATATTCGCGTTATCAACAAACGTTTTCGAATAAAATGATGACTAATTTATTAAATATTTTTATTTAATAAAAAGTGTTAATTAAATATAATTTAATTATTTTCTTTTTTCTAAATCTTGCGAGGGCATTTCAGTCACTTTCTGACTGTTTTCGGGTCTCGGGCAAAACCGAAAAGTTGTTAGGAATGTCGTTTTACATCAAATTGCTTTAGAGTCCGAATAATGAAAACGTGATTTAGCTGCGCGTTTTTGATAAATCAACTTAGGAATAACATATATCTCTTTTAAATATGTTCCGAAAAATTACCGGTTACGCGGTAATCGCTTTTATGTGACAATAAAAGACCAAAAGTCAAAAAGTCAAGTCAGACCCTAAAAGTCAAAGGGTAAAATCGTCATTCAAAATTTCGAAAATTCTCGGATGTTACAATACCCACTTAGTTCCTATAATTGTCATACACTTAGGTTGTGGTACTAACTCCCAAACATCATTAGCAATGAATTGATTTAATTCCTCTTGCATTGCAATTATCCAACTCTCGTCCTTTAAGGCTTCAATTATATTCACTCTCGTCCTTTAAGGCTTCACTTATATTCTTAGGTTCTATAGTTGATATAAAACAAATTAAATTGCTTTCTTTTGGGCTTGTAACCTAAGAGTTATTTGGTTAAGGTTTCCTATGACGCTTTTTAATGGATGATTCCTGGATTCTTAATATTGACAACTTCGTTAATTTTTAGCGTTTAATCCTCAATCTCATTTTTTAAGTTTTTCTTTTTGGTAATCTTAATTTCTTCTTTATCTAAGTCACCATCCACAAGGGTGATGTTTTAGATGGGGAAGGAGTTTCATCGAATGTCATGTTGAGTGATTCTTCAATTTTCATTGTGTGTTTATTTAGGATGATGTAGGCTTTGTTGTTTTGGGAGTAGCCTAAAAAGACACATTCGTATGAATTTGGGTCAAATTTGGTAATGTAGTCTTTTGTGTTTAAGATGTAGCACTTGCTTCCAAACACTCCAAAGTAATCAAGAGTAGGTTTCCTACCTCTCAAGATTTTGTAAGGTGTTTTTTCTAGGATGGTCCTAATTAAGATATGGTTAAGTATGTAGGTTGAAGTGTCTACGGCGCTACACCAAAACTTTTATGGTAGTGATTGTTCGTTCAACATTATTCTACTCATTTCTGTAGAGTCCTATTTTTCCTTTTAACCACGCTATTTGATTGTGGAGTGCGTGGAGCTGAGAAATTGTGAGTGATGCCATTGGCATTACAAAACTCTCCAAATTGCACTTCATTATCAAATTCCTTACCGTGTTTCGTCCTAATTGAAACTATTGGACATCCTAGTTGATTTTGAATTTTCTTACTAAAGATTTCAAATTGCTCGAAAGTCTCGATTTTAGTTTTAAGAAATCTTGTCCATGTATACCCAGAATAGTCATCTACTATTACTAAGGTGTAGAGGTTTCCTCCGTAACTCCGTACGGCGGATGAACAGAAGAGATCCATATGTAAGAGTTCTAAAATCTAGTCGTTGAGACCATGTTTTTAGCTTTGTGACTAGCGTGAGCTTGTTTTCCAATTTTACAAGCATCACATAAATGTTGATCAAACTTAAGTTTAGGTAAATTCCTAACTAATTCCTTAGACGCTAACGATTGAATTAGACGCATATTTGCGTGACCTAATCTCCTATGCCACAAAGTGGAGTTTTCTTCAATCGTTGTAAGACAAATTTTGTCTTTAGGCTTATTTCATAATTTCATCACATATAGGCTGCTTTTCCTAATACCTTTACCTATGACCTTTCCATCCTTAATTATTTCACTATCATTCTCAAAAAATATCACTTTGCATTTATTGTCACATATTTGACTAACACTTAGCAAATTAAATCCTAAGTTATCTACATGCTCTACATTTGAAATATTAAGGGAGTCATGATACATCGTACCTTTGTCAATGATGTTACCGCGTAGATTACTACCAAAGATTACGTTAACTCCATTATATGCCTTGTAGGTGGAGAAAAGCTTTCGGTTTCCTGTCATGTGTTTAGTGAATCCACTATCTTTTATCCACTCGTCGGGCTCCAAATCAATTCCCAGACATATCTCACTAGATGCTGAGCCATGGGACACATCTCGTCTTTATCCTTTTCATCATCTTCCTCACCGCTATCACTCCAAGAACCTCCAACAAAGCCCTTTGGTTCTTGTCTCTTGGTGGTTTCGAACTTTCTTTGATAAGATGATTCGGGTCTTCGTATATAACACCCCCATTTTTAACATATAGCAGCGGAAGCTAATCTGGGGTATTATTTCATAGTACAACAGTCATAATCATAGAAAATGACTCAAAAGACACGTTTTAAAAGATAAGTTATCATTCATTATTTCATCAGAGTTTTATTGTTCTTCAATTCTCTTTAACATGTTAGGCAAGATTTATTAGTGTTTACTTATGATTGCATGAAACATGGTTTGTAGATCCTTTTTATATTTCTTCTAGTTGATGGGTGTGCGCATTAGGCTCTAGAAAACTAGATTTTTAATTGCTTGCGAAGACGTTTAGGGAAACGTGATTGTGTAGAAAGGATACCATCGGTAACAGTCTTCATACTACCTTACCCATATGTGATTGATCACCTTTTAAGTTGTTGGGAATTATTCATTTATGACTTAGTACCGTTATGTATATACTTAGTACCGATAGTTATAATTAGTATTGACAGTACAAAGTGTTAAGTAATGCTCAGATAGTTAGTACCGTTTAACAGATATGCTTGAGATATTATAGGAGAAGATATGTATTATCTTTTGTGCCTTTTATAAGTCTGGTAGGGTTTATCCTTGGTCTATAAAAGGAACCCTACGGCATTAGAGAGAGGACAATCAGTTCAATATATATATCTCATCTCATACAATCATATCTCATAGTTAGTAATCTGTAATTGCTTTACCAGATTAATAGAAATCAAAGTTTAGTTTTTCATTGTTCTTCTTAATACTATTGTGTAGATTCCGCATATACAATAAGTATTTATAGTCAGTGTTTTCTCTATAGTCAATCTGTATTTATACAAGTTGGCTATCACCCTTAGTAGGCTGCAAAGATCTGTTCAGTTTGGGACTTACAAGTGGTATCAGAGCCTGTGAGAAACTCTGAGTAAGAAGAACAAAAACCGGTTATAAATCTCTTCCTTACAAAACTAATCATGTTTGGTTCACAAGATGAAATTCCACCACCACCACTACCATCATCACAAACATCAACACAACAAACTCCTCACACTGTTTCAACCATCAAACTTCCTATTCTCAATAAGGTAGAATACGATATATGGGCCATGAAAATGGAACATTATTTAGCCCATACAGACTATCCTATCTGGGAAGTTATACAAAATGGAAATAGACCTGTATCAATCACCACAGATACACAAGGTTAAATCAAGGTTCTGCCTCCAAGGACTGCATAAGAGATCTTAGCCAGAGAAAGTGAAAGAAAAGCTATGACCACTTTGCTTATGGCTTTACCAGAAGATCATCTTGCTAAATTTCATAAAAACTGGATGCAAAAGGAGTCTGTATCCAAACAGGGGAGGAAATTGGCCAAAGCTGAACCTTCAGTCCATAAAGATCCATTATTTGATGAGCTTCCTGATGATACGTTGGACTATATGGATACTGAAGATGCTCAAGATGTGGGGAGGACAAGAGATGTAGTGAATGAAGAGAAGGAGACTGCTGATGACAAAGTTAGTACTGAAGATGCACTTAGTACTGCTCAACAAAAAGTTAGTACTGACAGACCAAATGTTAGTACTGACAGACCCAAAGTTAATACCGACAAGGAAAAAGATAGTACCGTTAGCCCAGATGAAGGTACTGTTGATCAATCTAAAGGAAGAAGTGCTACTCCAACCACTCCAACAACTACTCCTACAATGTTTGGAGATGATGAAACTATTGCTCAAGTTCTTCTCAACATGAGCCAAGCCAAAGCAGTTTCAAGAGAAAAGGAGAAAGGAGTAGAGCTTAAGGATGTTGAAGAGACTGAGAGACCTAGACCTACTTTAACCAGATCATTATTGACATTAAAGCCTCTTCCAAAGATTGATCTAAAAGATAAAGGGAAAAAGAAAATTAAAGAGGACGATGAGTCTGATACTGAATCTAAAGGTATTCCTGAAGCTAAAAAGAAGTTTAAGCAACTTGCTAGGGATGAAGAGATGGTTAGAAAGGTACAAGAAGATTGGGAAGCAGAAGAAGAAGTTAAAAAGCTAGCTGAAGAAGAAGCTATAAAGACTGCCCTTTTAAATGAATATGATTTTATTCAAGCAAGAATGGAAGCTGATAGACTTCTAGCTCTAAGACTTCAAGATGAAGAGAGAGGGCAGTTCACTGTGGAGGAAAGAGCAAAGTTCCTTCATGATACAATTGCAGCTCAAAGAAGGTTTTTTGCAGAACAAAGAGCTATTGCAATCAGAAATAAACCTCCTACAAGAACTCAGTTAAGGAATCAAATGATGACTTATTTGAAACATGTTGGAAACAAGAAACACTCAGAACTGAAAAGCAAAACTTTTGAAGACATACAAGCTTTATATGAGAAAGTGAAAAGATTTGATGAAAGTTTCACTACTGTTGGTTCCACTGAGGATGAAAGAAGTGTTAGGAATTATTGTGAACAGACTTAAGTCTGGTAGTTATAGAGTTAAGTCTGGTAGACATAGTTAAGTCTGCCAATACTAAGTTAAGTCTGGCAGTACTATAATTAGTACTATTCTTGTTTAGTTAAGTATGTTTATGTAACAGAATAGTAATAATTGTTATCTTAGAGATATCTTAGGAGATATCTTAGGAAATGATATGCATTATCCTTTTACACGTTTGTAAAGCCCATTAGGGTTTCCTTAGTGTATAAAAGGAACCCTATGACACAAGTTTTAGTACGAGATTGAAATAGTATTCTAATAGAAATTAATAGCAAATAGCAAAGTTTTACATTGTGTTCTTCTTAGTACTTGTGTTAAGATTCCGCATTAGCACATAGTATTCATAGTCATTGTCTCTCATATAGTTGATTTGGATTTATTCAAGTTAGCTATTGTCCTATAAAAGGCTAAACAGATTCAAAACTTTGGACCTACAAGTGGTATCAGAGCGTCTAGAGGGACTCCGAGTTAGAAGAATCACAAGAACATAAACAATCACTTTCAGATCTAGAAAGATCTAGAAAAATGTCTCAACCTGCTAATGATGATTTCTCTCAACATCTTAGTGATGATGAAGCATCATACCATGAAAATGCATCAGACAGTGGTACTGCAACCAATAAACCAAAACAACAACAACAACAACTCACTCCTACAACAACCACTATTTCAAATATCAAACTCCCAATTTTGAAGAAGGAAGAGTATGATATATGGGCCATGGAGATGGAGCATTACCTTGAATATATTGATAATGATGTTTGAAAGGTAATTCATAATGGAAATTCAAAGAAGAGAATCTCAACTGGAAAAGATGGTGTTGTTAGATTACTTCCACCAGTATATGCTACAGAAATGCATGCTGTTGAAAAGGAAAAGAAGGCAAGAACCATCTTACTTATGGCTATTCCCAAGGAACATCTAAGAAGATTTCATGGAATTGACGATGCAAAAGAAATTTGGGAAGCTATAAGGACTAGGTTTGGTGGTAATGCAAATTCAAAGAAGATGCAGAAAGCTGTTTTAAAACAACAGTTTGAAGCATTTACTATATCAAGTTCAGAAGGGTTAGAAAAGGGATATGATAGGTTCCAACAACTACTCTCACGGTTAGAAGCCCATGGTGCTGAAGTATCAACTGAGGATGCAAATCATAAGTTTCTCAAATCTTTGCCCCCAGCTTGGTCAAATCTGGCAATGACAATGAGAACCAAACCAGATGTTGACACTTTGTCCATTGATGACTTGTATAATAACCTTAGGGTTTTTGAGCAAGAACTCACAACTACCTCAAAATCATCTGCAAGTGCTCAAAATGTTGCTTTTGTTTCACATAGCAAGAGCAGCACTAACAAGGTTAAGTATGGTCATACTGGAGCCTATAATACTTATACTCCTTCTCCTTCTTCAAACAATATTCAAGAAAGAGAAGTTACTGCTGGTTTTATTGATGAAGTTATTTATTCACTCTTTGCCAAACAATCAGAAGATCTGGACTTGCTTCATGAAGACCTAGAACAGATTGATGATGTGGACATTGAAGAGATGGACATAAACTGGCAGATAGCAATGATTGATATTCGAATGAAGAAGTTTTACAGGAAGACTGGAAGGAGAGTCTGGATTGATGGAAACAAACCTGTTGGTTTTGATAAAAAGAAGCTTGAATGTTTCAAATGTTACAGCACTAGACATTTTGCTAAGGAATGTCCATCCAAGGGGACAAATGATGGAAGGAAGAGAGACTCAATTTATCAAGATCAAGGAGCTGGAAAGAAAGAACAGAATCAGAACTGTTTGCTGACAATGGATGACTGTAACACCCCCAAAAATATGTCAACGCAGCGGAATACCACTTGGGGTGCTACTTCATAATACACAGCGCTAGATACAAGAGAACGACCTCTAAGTGTCGTTTGAAAAGTAATCTCGTTGATTTAATCAAAATCTGAATTTGATATAACAAATGTCCCATAGTTGCATCACAATGAAAAGCTTGAATGTATAGACTCTAATGCACTTCGAGAAATCCGAGCATATAATTTACCTGAGAAAAACATGCTTAAAAGGGTCAACATAAAGTTGGTGAGTTCATAGATTAGTTTAAATATGGATGTAATCCACTGTATCATCACAGTACCATGTAAAAATCCCAAAGATTTTATAAAGAATGCATGGTTAATTTAATGTCACCCAAAAGAACCAATCTTATCCCAAAGATTTTTATAAAGAATGCATGACAAATTTAATGTCATCAAAAAGTATCAATCTTATCCCAAAGATTTTTATAAAGAATGCATGGTTAATTTAATGTCACCAAAAATGTATTCCTGGCACCTCGTGCCTATCGATTTCCCGAAAATAATATATACAAAGTAGGACCGCAAGATTTTCTTTGATAAGGCAACACATGAGCAGACATCACACAGACCAGGATTACATTTTCTTAAGCTTCAGGGACACTGAAGCTCGACAATCTTTCTTGCAATTAAACTATATATTGCAATTTCTGCCCGATTAGATGTTCAACCCGAAAACATCCCAAATTCGACATGCTATAACGTTCGTTCTCGGTGATAGCTAGTCACCCGAACGGGGAGGTCGTTTCCCGAATAGATCTATTAAATAACATTCGCGCTCACATAGTGTAATTCCCAACTACATCTATGCAATTGACAGTTCATGATAATGGGCTTAACTTGGGTTATCGCTACTTAGGCAAACATGTAATCAATACTTGCGTCCAATTTATAAAACAAAGCATGTTTCCACCCCATAATTATAAATCATTGAAATCGTAAAAATGTGGGGCTATGAACTCACAATATCATTTAAAAACAATCACATTGTTATAAGATAATCCAGTAAGTAAAGAGTTTGTAGACAAGCATGTATTCCCCCTCGCGGGTTTATAAACATTCAAAAGATTGAAAAGCGAGGTTATGAACTCACATTGATGATGAAGAACGATCGACAGATAGGCATCTAATATGCACAACACGAACGGAAGACGAAGCGGCTCGATCAAGAAGTTGCAACTAATCTTAACGGCTAAGATCCACTAGCCTAGGATAATATATTTGGGTTTCCCGATGAATGGTTACATCAACGCTACACGTTGATGAAGATTTAGATTTAACGTTGTAATGGTTTGGTGGTTGGTTAAATAAATAAATTGAAAATATACGCAAAGTGTGTAATATATATTCTTTATATATTACTTATGAAAAATAACCCTTATATAATTCCTACCGTGAATTATATAACAAAGACAATCAATCCAAAGATTAATGAAAAGTATAATATACCTTGCAGGTATTATATAATAAGTGTGAATAATTAATTAAACCAATTAGTTTGACAACCATTTAATTAATGAAAAGGCTTTGTACAAAGGTTGACACATGTCTTAACGTTATGAATTAATCAAACCATGTTTGTAACAGTTTATAATCATTATAAAATATAAATAATATTTTATAAAATATATTTCGTTTCTTCGACGGGTTGCGTCTAAAACAGTTCGTCTCATTGTAAAAGTATAGTTTTCGTTCGTTGTCAGGTTATTATACAGTTATATTTTAGTATATCTTTAAAATATAACTTAGTTCCTTTATCGGTTTATAGAATAATAGCAGTTTCAGTGAATCGTAAATATAGTAATTTATATAAATTTCATCATGAATTCCCCGTTTATATAACGTTTTCCATTTTTCGCAAAACTCGACGTTTTCCATATTCAATATATATGTTGCAATTGTTAACGTGTTAATATTTCAAACACTCGCGTTTTTAGATATAATATATTTATATATTTTATTATATCTAAACTAAACCAAATAATAAACGTTATATTTATTTAACCAATTTAAACCACCAATTTAGTCCGGTTTTTATAATATAAAATCTCACGTTATATTTATTTGTTTGTTGATTTGCTATATAAACTAAACGAACCCTCGATGTTTCGCTAGACCAAACGCGTCCTTTGTGTCTTTCTCTCTTAAACCAAACATAACCCTTATGTTGTTAAACCCACAACCAAATGCCCCTTTGTTGGCTGTCACAGCCAAACGCACCCTACTCGCGTGACACAAACCAAACAGCCCCCCTGGCGTTTCTGTCTAAACCAAACGGACCCGTGGTGCTTTCTTACAACCCAAACCCATTTCCCCCCGGCCCCGGCTGCGAACCCAAACCAGACCCGACACCCTCAACCAAAGCACCCTAGTGACAACTATCAAACCACTACGCACCCTCGTGGTTATAACCCAACCCAACGCACCCTAAAGGTGGCTGTCAACCCGCAACCAAACGCACCCTAGTCTAGTTTTTAATAATCAAACGCACCCTAATCTTTGATATATCTACACCAAACTCAAAACCACCACGAGCCGGCACCGCCATGGTGCGGCTGTGGCGGCAGCAGACCTGACCGAACCACCACCTTATGGTGGTGGTCTCGGTGACAGCAACAACCAACGAACACGCCACTTTTCTTTTCTTTTCGAGTGTTACCACCAACCCGACGCACCCATTTGCAACGGTGGTGACGTGGGGTTGTTATGACGATGATGATGACGAGTTGTTGATGATGATGGTGATGACGGCTGAGACGGCGGTGATGGTGGTGTTGGCTGTGGTGGGACAGCAGCCGGAGAGGAGGGGGAAAACGCGAGTGGTGTAGATGGTCGGTTAGATCGGGTGACGAGGAAGCTTTTGAAGCTCACCGAAAAATTTCGCCGAAAAAGTTTTCCGACGGCGGCGACGTGGTGGCCGGCGGCGGCAGGGTGGCCGGCGGTGGGGGAGGGTGGGGAGAGGGGAGAGAGTGTTTATAAATGTGTGTGTGTATATTTGAGATGGAAATGAAATTTTTGTAATAAAAATTTTATTTATATTAAAACTTTAAAATTAAATGACAAGTATTAAATAGTTTAGGGTAAAAAGTGTAACTTTTTCATATACTTTTTGATAAAAGCGGTTCGGGACTCATTTGAGCGACTTAACGGATGATTCAACGCACGAAACTTGTGCCATTGTTTTCCAAATCATTTTTCTGATAAAAATGAGTATTTACTTGACTATTTTTCGTAAACGTTTTATAATATTTATTTAAAACGTTTATTATTTATTTTGTATATTTCCGATAAACTTGTCCGTAAAATGATCATTTTACTCGAATATTCGCGTCTTCAATAAACGTTACTGAATAAAATGTTAAATAATTTATTAAATATTATTATTTAATAAAACGTGATAATTAAATGTAATTTAATTATTTTTGTGACGGTACTCGTTCTTGATCCTAAAATCTTGCGAGGGCATTTCAGTCACTTTCTGACTGTTTTCGGGTCTCGGTCAAAACTAAAAAGTTGTCAGGAATGTCGTTTTACATCAAATTGCTTTAGAGTCTGAATAATGAAAACGTGATTTAGCTACTCGTTTTTGATAATTCAGCCTAGGAATGATTTATATCTCCTTTAAAAATTCTGAAAATTCTCGGATGTTACAGTGTTGTCAATTAGGGAGAACATACAGTAGAGGAAGAAGAGACAAATCATGCACTCATGGCTATCAGCTCAAATAATGAGGTATCATTATGTTCTAAAACTTGCATTGATTCATATAATAAGCTTAAAACACTGTGTGATGAACAAACAAATCAGTTAGGTGAACAAGAAGCAAAAATACTTGCCTATACTCTAGCTGTTAAGAAATTAGAAGCTCAAGTTGTTACTTTTCAAAAGCAGCAATTATCTCTAAATGAACAGCTTACATTTCAAGCAAATGAAATATATGCAAAAGATGAAAAGCTTAAAAAATATAGGAGAATAGGAATGAAAGCTGTAAAAGAAAAGGAACAATTGCAGAAAACAGTAGATTCATGGAAAAATTCTTCTAAAAACCTTTGGAAATTAGTTGATTCAGGTATGACTTCAACTAGTAAAGTTGGCTTAGGATATGAAATACAATCAAACAATGAGGTTTTAAGCTATGAGGAAGAAATGAATCGTACTGTGTTTAAGTGTACAGAAGAAGATTTTCTTAACAAACCTTTGTACAGTAGATTTTCAAAGATTGATAGTTTCAAAGGAGTTCCACATCCCTTAACTGAGGACTATACTCCTAAATCATAAGAGGAAATTGATGATTCTTTGTATGTTTATGGTAAAAAGGGACCTCAACAGCCTAAAATTAGTGACTTGGATGACTCATCCAATGAGCATTCTTCCTGTCAACCAAATGACAGTGAAGGATCTTTTGGAAATCCCTCTGAGCACTCTTCTAAGTCTGAATCAGAAAGTTTAAGTGTACCAAAAGAGATGTCTACATCTAAGTCTGTTACAACTAATGACAAAGTAATGTCTGAACCAAAATCAACATAAGTTGAACCTAGTTGTGTAACACACGTAAAAACTCCTAGGCAACAAATGAAAAATCAAGAGACACCTAAAGTTAACAGTAGGAATTGGAATGAAATGATGGAAAGAAAACTAGGAGAAGGTTACTCTTTCATCAAGAAAAAGTGTTTTGTTTATGGTAGCCTAAGTCATTTAATCAAAGAAGTCATTTTTCAAAATCATATTCACCTGTGAGAAGACCCATTGTTAAAAATACAGCAATAATGACTTATTCTCATGTTGTAAAGGGAAATCGGGGCACTGCTGTTAAGACCTCAGTAGGTTATAATTGGAGGAGATCAAGACCATACTCCAATTATAATAGTGGATCCAACTTTGTTAGAACTGTAAATGTTAAAGGACCACAAGGCAGACCCAAGCCTGCAAAGGCCTGGGTCCCTAAGAGAAACTAATTTCTCTTTTTCATGTGCAGGGTGTTAGGAATTATGTTTTCCTAACTTAGTACCGACAATACTAATAGTTAGTACTGATAGTTATAGTTAGTACTGACAATACAAAATGTTAAGTACTGATCAGTTAGTTAGTACCGATAGTATAAAATAGTTAGTACCGTTTATAGTTGATTATGGGATTTATCAAGTTTGCTATTGTCCTATAAAAAGTCAAAAAAGATCCAAGACTTTGGACCAACAAAGTGGTATCAGAGCCTATAAAGGGACTTCTGAGTATGAAGAATCACGAAGACACAGCCAATCCTTTAAGATCTAGAAAAATGTCTCAACCTGTAATGTTGTTTCTCTCAACATCTTACGTGATGATGAAGCATCATACCATGAAGATGCATCAGAAAATGGTACTGCAACCAATAAACCAAAACAACAACAACAACAACTCATTCCTACCACAACCACTATCTCAAATATCAAACTCCCAATTCTGAAGAAGGAGGAGTATGATATATGGGCTATGGAGATGGAGCATTACCTTGAATATATTGATAATGATGTTTGGAAGGTAATTCAGAATGGAAATTCAAAGAAGAGAATCTCAACTGGAAAAGATGGTGTTGTTAGAATACTTCCACCAGTATCTCCTGCAGAAATTCATGCTGTTGAAAAGGAAAGGAAGGCTAGAACCATCTTACTTATGGCCATTCCCAAGGAACATCTGAGAAGATTTCATGGAATGGACGATGCAAAAGAAATTTGGGAAGCTATAAGGACTAGGTTTGGTGGTAATGCAAATTCAAAGAAGATGCAGAAAGCTGTTTTAAAACAACAGTTTGAAGCATTTACTATATCAAGTTCAGAAGGGTTAGAAAAGGGATATGATAGGTTCCAACAACTACTCTCACAGTTGGAAGCCCATGGTGCTGAAGTATCAACTGAGGATGCAAATCACAAGTTTCTCAGATCTTTGCCTCCAGCTTGGTCAAATCTGGCAATGACAATGAGAACCAAACCAGATGTTGACACTTTGTCCATTGATGACTTGTATAATAACCTTAGGGTTTTTGAGCAAGAACTCACAAGTACCACAAAATCATCTGCAAGTGCTCAAAAATGTTGCTTTTTGTTTCACACAGAAGAGAAAGCACTAACAAGCTTTTAAGTCTGGTTCATGCTGTGTAGCTTCTCTTTTTTTATCCTCCTCTTCCTTTCTCCCCCTTTTCTCTCCCTTTTTTTTTTACAGTACTTCTTTAATCCTTTCTACTTCTTTTCAAAACAATATTCAAGAAAGAGAAGTTCCTGCTGGTTTTGCTGATGAAGTTATTTATTCACTCTTTGCCAAACAATCTAAAGATTTGGACTTGCTTCATGAAGACCTAGAACAGATTGATGATATAAGACATTGAAGAGATGGACATAAACTGGCAGATAGCAATGATTGCTATTCAAATGAAGAAGTTCTACAAAAAGACTGGAAGGAGAGTCCGGATTGATGGAAACAAACCTGTTGGTTTTGACAAAAAGAAGCTTGAATGTTTCAAATGTCACAACACTGATCATTTTGCTAGAGAATGCCCATCCAAGGGGACAAATGATGGAAAGAAGAGACTTTTTTATCAAGATCAAGGAGCTGGAAAGAAAGAGCAGAATCAAAACTGTTTGTTGACTATATATGATGGTGTTGTCAATTAGGGAGAACATACAGTAGAGGAAGAAGAGACAAATCATGCACTCATGGCTATCAGCACAAATAATGAGGTATCATTATGTTCTAAAACTTGCATTGATTCATATAATAAGCTTAAAACACTATGTGATGATCAAATGAATCAGTTAGGTGAAAAAGATGCAAAAATACTTGCCTTTACAATAGCTTTGTTATGAAATTAGAAAGCTCAAAGTTGTTACTTTACAAAAGCAACAATTATCTCTAATTGAACAGCTACATTTCAAGCAAATGAATATATGCAAAAAAGATAAAAGCTATAAAAAATATAGGAGAATAGAAGAAAAGTGTTTAAATAGAAAAGAACAATTGCAGAATAATAGTAGATTTTTTCTTTCATAGACAAAATTTTTAAAAACCTTTGGAAAATTAGTTGATTCAGGTATGACTTCAAATAGTAAAGTTGGCTTAGGATTGAAATACAATCAAACAATAAGGTTTTAAGCTATGAGGAAGAAATGAATCGTACTGTGTTTAAGTATACAGAAGAAGATTTTCTTAACAAACCTTTATATAGTAGATTTTCAAAGATTTAAGTTTCAAAGGAGTTTCACATCCATTATATGGAGACTATACTCCTAAACCACAAGAGGAAATTGATGATTCTTTGTATGTTTATGGTAAAAAGGGACCTCAAAAGCCTGAAATTAGTGACTCAGATGACAACTCCACTGAGCATTCTACCTGTCAATCAAATGACAGTGAAGGATCTTTTGGAAATCCCTCTGAGCACTCTTCTGAGTCTGAATCAGAAAGTATAAGTGTACCAAATGAGATGGTTACGTCCTATGTCTGTTTTTAAAAAAAATAAAAAAAACAACTAATGAAAAAGTTATGTCTGAATCAAAAGAAGTTGAACCTAGTTGTGCAACACACGTAAAAACTCCTAGGCAACCAATGGAAAATCAAGGGACACCTAAAAGTTAAAGGCAAAGAATGGAATGAATGATGAAAGGAACTCGGAGAATGTTACTCTTTCATAAGAAAAAAGTGTTTTGTATTTTTTTTATGAGCGTCTCTCTTATTATGATTTTTGGTTTCTCAATGGATTTAGTTTATTTAGAGTCGCAAGGGCATAATCTGACAATTGTCGTTGGTGAAAGACCTGCATGGAGCCGAGCCCTTCTCACCTACCTGCTTTGGGGAGAGTTTGATCCGGACAAAACGAGTGGGTTTCGCATCTAGAAGCAGTCCACTCTCGCCCGATTCCCCGAGGAGTTGGATAGCCGTTAGTAGTAGGTTTGAGTAGCCTAGCATTGATCAGAGATTGTGATTTTATGAAAAAGAAAATGGCAAGAGAGGTTTGAGTTATAGAAAAAAGGGTTTTTAAAATGGTAACGGTTGGTGGGCAAAACCAGTTTGGAACGAATTGTAAACAGGGTTTATACATGCTAATCACTTTATACCTAGACCAGTACAACTTAATACTAATAGCCAAAATGACAATTCTGTTAGGCCTAATGTTAATACTGGTAGGGCAAATGTTAATTCTGCCAAATCTAAGGTTAATTCCATTAGGCATAATGTTAATTCTGTCAGGACTAATGTTAATACTGGTAGATCTAAACAACCAGTACCTACCAGTTAAACTCAAACAGTTTTAATCCTGTAAGACCCCAGGTGCATAAGTTTAATCAAAGAAGTCATTTTTCAAAATCACATTCACCTGTGAGAAGACCCATTGTTAGAAATACAACAAGAATGACTTATTCTCATGCTGTAAAGGGAAAAATTTTTTTGGGGCACTGCTGTTAAGACCTCAGCATGTTATAATTAGAGGAGAACAAGACCAAACTCCAATTATAATAGTGGATCCAATTTTGTTAGAACTGTAAATGTTAAAGGACCACCAGGCAGACTTTTCAAGGTGAGCCGTACTTGGTAGAGACACAAAAGGCAAGTGTTAAATCTTTGATTACGATTTGGGAACAATTACAAGTTCACCGGAAATTGAAATGATAATATCTCAATAGAAGATATTATTTGTTGGTGTTCGATTACCAACTTTGTTAATTTTATTTCTATTTTTTTTTAGGACAATTTTTTATGTTTTTGATTTTTCTATTTTTTTTTCTTTTACTTATACTAAAAAGAAAAGGAAAATATTTTTTTACTTTTTATATATTTTTTTACTTTTTTTTTTTAATTTTTAAAACAAGAATGAAACTTTCGAGGACGAAAGGATCTTCAAACCAAATCAACAAACACAAAACGTAGGAATCGTAAACACTATTCCCCGGCAACGGCGCCAAAAACTGATTCGTAGTTTTACACACGAAAAATATATATAAAATATAATACTTTTTAAAAGAGAAATTAAGAAGGTTACCAAGTTACCCTTGATAAAATTCACTCTCAAAAATATATATAATATAATATAAAATACGTATGTTTAACCGGGTAAGTATGCTCACCCGGGTCGTTATCCCCAATGAATAGTGAAATTGAGACTACGTTTTAAGTTCGGATCCTGATTTGAATGGAGCAAAGATATTTTGGATAAGCTATTACTACTTAATTAAAAAGCAACAAATAAAAACAATTAAGCAAGTAGACAAACTAAAATTTCACTAAATTAAGAAAAGTTGCCGAAAATTATTAAAAATAAAAGCCCTAATTTTTATCTTTTTATAAAAGTTTAATTGAACTAATTAAAACTTAACCCTAATTATAAATGAAAAATTAATAAACTAATTAAAAACTTAACTAATGGATTAATAATGCAAAAAGGAAAAGGACTAACGGGGAAAAACACTTACTGACGGGGGGAACTAACTGGCAAACAACTAAGATCGAAAAGTTACACTATCTACCCTAAGAATATACCCCGACAACAAACTAAGTCCCGAATTAAGGTTAAATTTGAAAAGTGCTCAAAATGAAAAACTCAAAGAAGCAAAGTTGTAAAAGAAACTAGAGAGAACAAAATTAATAAAAGCTAGTAGGGCTGAAAATCTCAAATAAGCTCAGAAAGAGCTTATTTCTAAGCTGATTACAGAAAGTGAGGTTTTGAGCTTACTTCTACTTAAACAGCCATAAAATGCTCAAATTAAGCTTAAATCTAAAAAGGAAAAGTGATCTAAAAAGCTTATGATGTGCTTAATCTAAAAATGCAAAGAAAACTAAGCTAGAAGTACTCTTAAACTACTGAATTTAAGCTTGAAACAGACAAACTCAGGAAATAAGCAAGGAAACTCAAACTTTAAATAAGATAGAAAACTTTTTAAGCTAAACTAGACTTTAAAACTTAAAGGACAACTTAAACTACTTATAATCCACCTAAATAAGCTATAAAATCTAGACTTAAAAGCTGAATCAACAAATTTAAATACTAAAGATTCTAAGTACTGTTTTTGGATTTTTCAGGTTTTTATGACTTTTGACAGCGAAATTTATCTAGGAAAATAAGCTAGAAATTGCAAATTAAGACTTAAAATGTATTAAGCTATATTAAAACTTAAATCCTACTGAATTTGATAAGCTAAATCCTAAAATTACTTATCTAAATTAAGCTAAGAACACAGCAGTACTAACTGAGGTTAGTACTGCTAGTGTAACTTGACTTTTGAAAACAAAAATAAGCAATGAAATAAGCTAGAAAATGACAACTAAAACTAAATTCTTAATAAGCTAAAGCTAAACTTAATCCTACTGAATTAGCTAAAATCTAAGCTAACAGTACTAACTTGTGAAAGCAGTACTAACTTGGAAGTTAGTACTGGTAGTGCAAAGGTTCAGCAGTACTAACTGAGGTTAGTACTGCTAGTGTAATTTTGAGATTGCACTAAACCAAACACTACTTAACCATTATGACAGATTTGAGAAAAGCTTTTTAAGAGAAATCTAATGAACAAGTACTAAATACCAGATAAAAACTAGCTTAAATCAAACTTAGCAATCATGATTGAACAACTGAATAAGCTTTAATCTAAGATCTAAACTATTTAAACTAATATTTTTGGATTTTATGAGTTTTTATGACAGAATCTAACAACTAAAGATCTATAACTACTTAAGCAAAAACAGATGAAGACACATAACTAATAAGTACTAGAAGAGACATTTAAACACTAATAAGCAAAGAGAATAAGCAATTAAGCAATATTAAACATATAAGCTTTAACTAAACAATTTAAACTGAAATTAGAGATTAATGAAAAGAGAAACTTACTTAATCCTTTAGCTAAACAAAAGGAACCAATTAAGGCAGCTACAAGCTCTCTAGCTTATGAATAAGCTAGAGTATAAGTCCTTGGGATCTCTTCCAAATTAAGATCCCCTTCCAAAAGCTCAAATACAATAAGATCCATGTAAGATTAAACTGATTTAAGTAACTTAATCGGTTTGTGAGATAAAGATTAATTCTGAATTTAAACAGCTCTATTTCAGAAAAAGTGCATTTTTGTATGGCACTATAGATGAAGAGGTGTATGTTTCTCAACCTCCTGGTTTTGTTGATCCTGATCATCCTAAGAAGGTTTATAAGGTTGTTAAAGCTTTATATGGATTACATCAAGCTCCTAGAGCTTGGTATGCTACTCTATCAACATTTCTAGAGAAGCATGGATACAGGAGGGGTACTATTGACAAGACTTTGTTTATTAAGAAGGACAAGAAGGATATCATGCTGGTTCAAGTGTATGTAGATGATATCATTTTTGGCTCTACTAGAAAGTCTTGGTGTGATGAATTTGAGGCCTTGATGAAAGGCAGATTTCAAATGAGTTCTATGGGTGAACTCATATTCTTCCTTGGATTGCAAGTCAAACAAAAGACAGATGGAATTTTCATTTCTCAAGACAAGTATGTTGCAGACATGCTGAAAAAGTTTGACCTTGCAAGTGTGAAAACTGCAATAACCCCAATGGAGACCAAGATGGCATTGACAAAAGATGAGGAAGCTGATGAAGTGGATGTACACTTATACAGATCCATGATAGGTTCTCTCATGTATTTAACTGCCTCTAGGCCTGATATAATGTTTGCAGTATGTGCTTGTTCTCGTTTTCAGGTTACTCCCAAGACTTCACACCTAAATGCTGTGAAGAGAATCTTTAAGTACCTTAAGGGCAAACCTAATTTGGGCTTATGGTATCCTAGAGAATCATCTTTTGACCTGGAAGCTTTCTCAGATAGTGACTATGTTGGGGCAAATCTTGACAGGAAATCCACAACTGGTGGTTGTTAATTTCTTGGAAGCAGACTAATTTCATGGCAATGCAAGAGACAAACAATAGTGGCTACCTCTACAACAGAAGCTGAATATGTAGCTGCTGCAAGTTGCTGTAGACAAGTATTGTGGATTCAGAATCAAATGTTGGACTATGGTTTCAATTTAATGAATACCAAAATCCACATTGATAATGAAAGCACAATCTGCATTGTGAAGAATCTGGTGTATCACTCCAAGACAAAGCACATAGAGATCAGACACCACTTTATAAGAGATTCTATGAGAAGAAGCTCATTAGGGTGGAGAAAATTCACACACACTTCAATGTAGCTGACCTATTGACCAAAGCTTTTGATGGACCAAGGTTTAATTTCTTAGTGGTTAATATTGGTATGATAAATCCATAGCTACATTTAAGGGGAGGATTAAATGTATAGTTTGTATACTAGTAATACTAGTTAGTAGAATTAATTATGATAGGTTATCTTCTTTTTAGTACTTATTAACAAATAATAGATCTAGTACCATAGTGTTTTTGAATAGTTTTGTAGTATATTTTATGTGTGGCTTAACATTTTCAAGTTATACTTGGATTGCATTGGAGCATGGATTAGAGTTGAACTAAAGATTGTGCAAATGTTAATACTGGTTGACCAGATTTAAGTCTGGTAGGCCAATATTAATCCTAGTAAGCTTATTGTTAGTTCTGACAATAAAATGTTAATACTGGTTGACCAGATTTAAGTCTGGTAGGCCAATATTAATCCTGGTAAGCTTATTGTTAGTTCTGATAATAAAATGTTAATACTGGATAAAATGTTAATACTGGTTGACCAGACTTAAGTCTGGTAGTCCAATAATAATACTGGTAACTAGTCGTTAGTACTGTTTGGTCTCACAACTTTGACTTTCACTAAATATGACCGTTAAAACAAATTGCGAGGATATTTAAGCGGATAGTGATACAAATTGGATATTTACTGTTTTATCTCACCTAAAATAGTTATCTTCATTAAAAAGAGCCTATTTTCTCGGAGGGACAATTGAAATTCATTATTTTTCACATATAAAGTCAATTAGCAGATACAATCAGTACTAAGTTACCAAAACAAGTCTAACCCAGTTGATAATCAATAACAATCACAACCTTTTTACTATAATTTTAACGAATGACTTCCATGAAATACTGCGACAAGCATAACCAAGTGGGATTCTTAAAGAAACCTGAAGAAAATGCAGGGTTTATAGAGATAGTAGATTTCTTAAAAGTATCGCATATCAGGTATGCCTTAACTTACAATCCTACTATCCATGACTCCCTAGTCAAACAGTTTTGGCAGACTGCAACTGCCTCATAACTCTTATTGATGGGACTTTAGAATTAAGAGCAACCATATATACTCTTGAGTATACAATCACTGAGGCATCTGTTCGAAGTAAGCTTCAATTAGCAGATGCTTCAGGGATTTCTATGTTGCCAAATACTGTTAGCCTCAATTTTATTGAGTCAATAAAGGAAGCTCGTTCCTGTGTTCAAGACCTCACTTCGGGGGAGATTGTTAGCCTCAATTT
>BQNB010080360.1:0-29958 GCA_026074375.1 Tanacetum coccineum
CAGGTGTCCGTGACCGCGACCGTGACACACTAGCGGGTCCGTGATCCGTGACCGCGATACGGGTTAAGCCCATAAGAAGTATGGGCCATGCCCGGTCCGTACTATACGTCATCAAATACGTATCTGTATCATGTTGTGGCTGGCTAAAAACGTTTCCTACGATCATCCAGATGAAAAAACTCAAAAGACTTGAAATAGACTCTTGCGACGAATGTTTTATGTTCCCAGAGATCCAATCAAACATGGAAAGCTTGGTGAACTTGTCTTTGGCAGGGAGTGGGATAGATTTTCTGCTCTCTTCAATTGGAGAACGTTGTACCAACCTTACTTTGTTATCGTTAGATCATTGTTTAATTTTAAATAACATAGAAGCCAACTTTTATTCATTGAAACATTTGGAAAAGTTCACATTTAAAATCGGTGATTAGAAGAATATGACGCTAAAACTCTCTACCTCGTTGTTGTTGGTGATCCCTTAGTTGACACATTACCTGAAAAAGTTGGATCTATGTGGTTGCTCTTTCAAAGATGGAGAAATACCCTCTGATATTGGTCGGTTAGTCAACTTACAAGAGCTAAATCTAAGTGATAATAATTTTTCACGATTAGATTTCAGTCTCTCGCAACTTAGTTGGCTCAAACTTCTCAACCTGACGGGTTGCGTCATGCTTAAAGCACTGCCAGAGCTTCCATCAAGTATAGCTATTCTCACAGCAGACAGATGTTGGAGGCTTAAGGTCGTAGGAGATTTTCACACAACTTGTAAATGGCTATGCCAAGTTTCACTTCTAGATGGGGGTTTTAAAAATTGGCAATGCAAAGTTTTACTTCTAAATGGGGGTATTATATTTGATGGTGACAGGTTACTACAATCCATTCTTCAGGTATGTATCAATGTATGGCTTTCTGACTTTGAATATATCAACTAATGGGGATAAGAGATTTATTAAAAATAGTTGTTACTTGAATTACGGAAAGGCTATTGAAAATGATCACTCTCTTCTTCTCCGACTTAAAGGACTCGAGATCGCAAAGCAGTTTATACCTCGTCTACGCTGGAAGTGAATGTACATTTCAGCTTCCAGAGAATTGGAGCTATGACTTCTGTGGATTTTTAATGTGCACTGCTTTAACAGATGTATGCATTTGGAATACTTCGCAATGGGTAACTATGAAGCGGGCCGTGACGAATGGTTCAACGGCTATTGATTCTCATAATGATCTGGTTTGGGAGGAGGGTGAGTATGATTCTTCAACATGGGTTTGGTATGTATCATTTGGCTTTTTAAGACAAACTTCATGGTGGAACTCAACATACAACAAGGTTTCGTTTTCCGTTAAGACCGAAGCTACTAAAAGAATTCGTGAACATACAGATGTTAAGTCATGTAATGGATTTTGAGTAAGACTTTTTTTTTAGATAAAGGGTTTCCCGGTAAATTATATTACGCCAAAAAATCGTTGAAGTACAAGGATAAAGGTGAAGTCCTTTATCTTAGTCCAAAAATGGACACTCACAAGCAACTAAGTGCTACTAACCAACGCCCTACATAAGAAAGACAAACCAATCTTGTGACTAACAACGAAAATAATAAAAAATAATTCCTGACAACTAATATGCGGATATCATAATGAACACAAAAGTTCAGCACTTGCTCCGGTAATTCATTCACTTGAGCTTTGAATCCGTTCGAATCGTCATAAGCCAACCTATCATTCAGACTAAAGACCAGTCAACGAGCATCACTAGATCCATTAAAGTTCAATCTACCTAAATTCTTATATCATATATTTGCTCGTCAAAGGCTCAAAATTGACCGCTCATTTTCCTCCATCAAGCATAGTGAGACAAGTGTTAGGAATCACAATTCCCATGCTAGCATGCCATTAATACCATCATGGACCATGCATGAACCACATACACAAGTATTATGCATGGTAGGTACTTAGCAACAGCATGTAACACACCAGGTGCATTAAACGCAGCAAAATGAGTAATAATATGAACAGCTAATGCAGGTCACGCACATCCAATGGAGAACAAGCAGGTACAACGACGAACCTCTGTTAACCAAACATCACAGCAACAAGCCAATCACCATTGGAGATACCAGGACGACCCGATTTGCAGAATCAAAACAATGTGACTCCAAACCCTAAAAAACGATCAGCCGCATAAACAACTTCCAACAAACCCATTATTGAGGACATAGGATCTAGGGTTCGTGGGCCAGGAACAACACAAAACCGAAAATGGATCGATCGTATATAATCCTATAAGACCATAGCCAATGGCGGACAATAAAGAACGATATATGGATAATCCCACAGAACTATAGAACGATCAGACTCGGAGTTAGGGTTATACAAAAAAATAATGGCAGCCTTAGAAGAGATGATAATAAAAATACAAAACATATTAGGGCAGATTTTTATAATCAAAAAATGGTAATGGATAGAAGGCTGCCAGAGATCACCATAAGAGGAGTCGACGACCAGAACCCTAAAACAATAAAAACCGGCTTGAATCCCACCAAAAACAAAAAGAAAATACGATTCTAATTGCTAAAACCGTAAATCAGATCATAAAATGAAACGAACTATGGATTAATACCAAGAAAGATCGAATTTTAGAGTGATAGGAATGGTTTTTGGTGGCGGTCGGATTTTTTTCTCTCCCCCAAGGGAGAGAAAACACACGCTCTTTTTTCTCTTAGGTCTCTTTTTAACCCGTTCTGTTCTTAGGATTTGGAGTAAGACTTGTTTCAAGGAGAAGTAGAAGTCGTCCAACGGAAACATCAACAGATTGTATTGAATTTTCTGATGAGAAAGATGATTATTATAAACATAAATTTAATATTGATCATGATTCAACGTGAATTGAAGATTTCCTCAAGGATCTTTTCGGAACCGTGAAGTGTGTAACCGATACAGAGTTAAAATTTCCTTGATACTTGTTGCCATCTGATGTAACCGATACATACATCTGTGATTTATTTCACCACCTTTGTGTTATTATCATTATATTGTCATTTTTCTTTCTCATCGTTACAAACAAAAATAATACTCCATCTTCACCTAGGCTACATCTCAAATCAAGTTAAACAATTCTCTCAAACGTCACCACCACCAGACTCGGCAAGGAACCAGTTCTCCTTCAGTGTCCGTCTCAATATACACCGTCACCTGACCGCCAACTCATATATTCTTTTTTGTAAAAATGGGTTGTTTTAAAAGATACTTTGCAAACATGGGTTTGGGTTGGTTTCTTTTCCTTTTGTAGAAATGGGTCTCCGGAAACAAGGAAAAAAATGAACCCATCAAAGGCTTTGTTTACATATGTCATTTAGCCCCTTTGTTTGGTAAAAAATATTATTTACCTTCATTTAGGATCTAATGATTTGTTTCACACTAGACTTGTACTCGGGTATAACGACAGGATTTTATAGCAACAAATAGCTATATTTGAAATATTGTGATTAAGTGTTGGGAAGTCCTCATCATCATCCGAGACAACAACAACATCAAACCAGTTCCAATTGAGATTCAAATATGAATCGAGATTGAGAACTAGGATACATTTGTAAAAGATGAAAAATGATAAAGTTTTGTTACTTTTAGAAACAACGTTAATTTTAGATAGAAACAAAGATTATTTTTAAGGCATATTTTTAATAACATTTTTATGTGGGAAAGTAAAAAAAAGTTAAAATATAAATTTTAAATTGGTATTTTGAGGGTTAAAGATGACTTGTTTTTAAGGTTTAAAAAATTAAAGAAAAACATTTTTGCATTATATAGTAGAGATATTTCTTATGTTTTTCTTTCAAGTCTTGTACCAAAAAATTGTATTTACATTCAGTTTTTTCGGAAACTAAATTTTGTATTTAAGTGATCCATATAATGTCACATTAATTTTTAACATTAGCGTGAATAATTTCTAGCAACTAGTTATAAAACCCGTGCATATAAAAGGTTTATACTTAAATAAAATCAAGTGAAAATATAAACGTTGTGTTCTCGAGTATCACTTATAAAGTAAAACTAGAAGGAAAATGACTGAAAAATGTTAATACAAATAATTGTGTAAAAATGTTATTTTTATTTTACGATCTTTTGAGTTTTATTAACGACAAATATAAAACAGTAGTACGTAAAGTTTAAAATAAACAAGTTCTAAACGTAAAGTTTTATCGTCGTCACAATCACAAAAAGTATGAATAATGATTGTTTAAACACTTTAAGTCATGATCAAGGAAAATATTTTTGCATTCACAAAGTATACTTATACTTACTATTTTGGCAAGTATACAAGAGTTAACTTGCACATTCAACCACGTGAGGATTACTTACACATTTCATCTTTGCAAATTAACCAAATTCACTTGCACTTTGCATATTTTTATGACATAGTTCTTGCTAAAAAAACCTTCATTAAGTGTTTTTAGACTAGTAATAATAGTGTTAAATCTAGCAAAAGCATTATCTATCGATTCTTCTTCTGGATTCGTAAATTATTCATATTGTTGAATAAGAAGATCTATTTTGTTATCTTTGAATTGACTATTACCTTGGTGAGTGATTAGTAAAGTATCCCAAATTTCTTTTGCGATTTTACACATAAAAATTCTTTCATATTCTCTACGTGGCAAAGTATTATAAATAACCATTTTAGCTTCATTGTTTTTAGCAAGTCTCTTTTTAAGATCATCGCTTTGTTTATCAAAAGGTACAAATTCATCCTTATTAGTTTCGGGATTATTTTGAGTAGGCGGAAAATCACCACAGATAATAACATGCCAAAGATCTAGATCTTTTGATTTCACATAATCTCGAATCTATTTTTTCAATGAATAAATCCATCACTTTCAAAAAGTGGCGGTCTCTGCATAGATTGCCCTTCTAAATATTTTTTCGATTCCATAGATCAATTCAAGTTATAAAATACAGTTTATTTTAAAAATCTTGGTTAACCTGGCTGTAAGTAATAAGATATCACTAACAAAATGATTCGATCCAGAGGTCGGGGAGGATAAAATAAATGCTTAGCCATATTATTAGAGAGATAAAGTAGAGAGAAGATGTGTGTGTCTAGAGAGAGAAACAAGAACACACACTTTTACAAAAATGAATCCTCGCCCCTCCATAAAAGTATGGATGGGGTATTTATAGTCCTAGTGACACATAACTATCGTAAATAGTATTATAGTCCCTACGTGTCACGCTATAAAGAGAACTAATGTAATTCCGGAATGTCACAATATTTGAGGGATAACATATTCCCTACCTCAATATGTGAACAAATAGGAATTACTTACAATGTTCCTATCAAGTACAATTATAATAAAATAAAGTCTTCCAAAGCACTTCCAAAGCTGAAGATGTCTTATGAGTTCTCCTTGTCTTGAAACTTGTACTCCAGCTTGGATCTTTATTGTCTTTACTTGTTCTGGAACCATTGTAGTATGCATGAATTGGATTAACTTCCCCCCCCCCCCCCCCATTCACTGCAGATGTCTTGAAAGCTTTTTCATAGATCCCTTTTTGGCGAGTTTCGGGGGAATCAGCTTCCCCCCAAATCAACATTCCCTATCTTGAGCAGATTTGAGACTTTGATGCAGCTTGGAACAATCTCTTACATTGTCATTGACGGTGTCAGCGAATTTTGTAGAGTCAAATCACACCAAGGACCACTGCTTATTGTCATTAGAGCTTGGTGAATATTCGTTCGGTGGGTTCGTTGCGAGGAAATCAGCAACAATTCTTTCTAATGTTAAGCCAGAATACTCATAAACCATACTAAGAAAGTAATATACACTACTTCTCTGGAAGTTGATATTTGTAACATCAAAGTCACACTAAGTCCCGGTGAATTGTACACATTTTCCCCCATGTGGTTGCGAACTCTCGGAGGCATCATGTTGTGTTTACGCACATTATCAAGAAGTTCATTGTCCCTTAAGCACAAATCTTGAAATCCAAACAAAGCATTTACCCTCTTGTATTTTAGAAACCGTAGAGGAGATGAAGCAAGATCAAGAAAACTTGGTTAATCAAGGTTTGTATATGAATTGGTCGTTTGAAGAACTTTGGAATTTTGTTAGACTGTGAAGTATCATTGTCTTGGAATAGTACAATAAAATCCTGTTAGAATTGCTGATTACTCTCATCCTATAACCTCTGGTCTAACTTACCAAAACTCGTTATTCTTTCCGGTTTTTGCTGTGTCTAACTGGTGAAGTAAACCGATATTACCTAATTTGAAATGAAGAAATCCCCTAAATTTGTTACTTAAGCTTGCACTGTTGTTGATTGAAGAACGGTGCAAGATTAAATCTATAAGTACTCTATACCCAACCAGAAAAGTATAAGAAGTACACCACCTCTTGAAATTATCCACATCGGCATCTGCGTGTGACACTGAGTACTACAACGTAACTCCTTTAAGTGATAGCTATAACCCGTGAGCACTACAATGTAACTCCTTACATCAGGAAATAACTAGATAATCCAAGTCTTAATCATAAACCGTATACGTTCAAGCAAGTCATCAATCGATAGATTGGGTTTGAAGAAAAGGGGTAGAAAATAGAAGGAAGTCTCGATGATGAAATAAGTAGACGCCTTCGTAAAATCCATTTCAAACTCAAATAAGGGATACCAAATCAACTCCGTGATCACTTGTCATCGTAATCTGAATCTTTAGCCGTTGTCATTTTAGTAAATCTTATTCGGATCGTTTTTAGTGTTATGTATCATGTTTGTTGTGTTGTTGTTCAAGAATGTCGTTAAACTAGACAAATGTTGTGTTTGAATGTCGTTAATGGGTTTACATTTGTCTAATTAAACTTGTCGTGATAGCATTTTATTAATCTCGGCTCAATCCATTAATTACTAACACCACAACTATGTAGATTTTTAGATTATTACTCAATCAAGTCCAGCCCAACAATTAGTAATCTCAAATCATCTACCCACAATACTTGAGAAACATTCGGATAACCAAGATTTTCAACCCAATTCCATCTTTTAACCGGCAGCCCATAAACCAATTCAATACAAATACGGCCCATATTTAGAGCTAAAGCCCGTTTCAGTCAAATCCATATCACCCGGTCCAAGAGAATTTGGGATATAAAGACGCAACAATCCCTAATTTCTTTCATAACACATAACCCTAATTATAAGCAATCACCATCCACTTTCCCAAAAAACTTAAGAAGATCTTCAATCACTGCCATCTCATTCATCTTATTAGGGTACACAAACCCTAATCACACTCACATAAACTCATCCTCCTATCTCCCTTCTACGTCTCCATACGCAACAATAAAAAGAAACCGAATCCCATATTGCATCTTTAACTCAGACGAACACCATATATCCTTTTTGTTCTTTTCTGCGTATGATAACCGTGTACCAAAGACAAAGCATGAAGGCAACACGATCCTTTGGAGGGTTGCGGGTAGATTTCTACATAACAGGCAATCTAACGCTGTTGTGCAATTTTGTTGAAAAGTATCTGGGTACCGTTCGTTTTGGCAATGATCAATTTGCTCCAATTCTTGGTTATGGAGATCTGGTAAGGAAATGTTACCATCAACAGGGTTTATTACGTCGAAGGCCTCAATCACAATCTCTTCTCGGTTGGTCAATTTTATGATGCGGATTTGGAGTTGCTTTCCGAAAATCTACGTGTTTTTTGTTAGAGATCTTCAGAAACGTTTTACTCAACGTAAACTGGGATCTGATCTCTATAATTTCCCTTCAAGAAACTACTTCATACAACTCCAATCTGTCTCATAGCTAAAGCCTCACCAACTCAAGCATGGTTATGGCATCGAAGACTTTCTCAATTCTTAACTTCGACTTACATCAACTTGCTGTCAACTAAGGATGTCGTGATTGGTTTACCAAAAACTGAAGTAAGTCAAGGATCACTATGTTCCTCTTTTGAAGTGAGCAAAGCAAAAGAATTCATTCAAGCAAGGCTGTTCCAAGTTCAAAAGGACCGGCTAACTCATTTACGAACATATGAGGACTTATGTGGATCCCAATGCGGGTTGCTAGCATAAATGGGAAGAAATATAATCTGGTAATTTGTAGACGACTATTCCAGATACACTGGACTCTCTTTCTACGTTCCAAGGATGAAAACCAGAAGTTTAAAAAGATTTTTCTCAGATGATCCAAAGAAATCTTCAGCCTAGTAATTTCAGTTCGAACTGACAAAGGCACTGGATCTTAAACAAGACACTCAATTCATTCTTTAGAATAGAAGGAATTGAGCATCAACTTCCCTACTCCCGAACACCTTGAACAGAAATGGCGTTGTCAAAAGACGACATCTACTCTTGTTGAGGCTGCTCGAACGATGCTTTCAGCTTTTAAACTTCCTTTGTTCTTTTGGGCTGAAGCAATTGCAACCGCATGCTATACTCAAAAACAGATCTATCATTATCCCAACACATAAGAAAACAGCATATCACATCATCAATGACAGAAAACCTTCAATTAAACACCTTCATATTTTTGGTTGCACATGTTACTTAACCAGAGATGGTGAAAATTTGGATAAAATGAAAGAAAAAGGGGATCTGTACATTCTGGTGGGATACTCCACTCAGTCAAAGGGATTCAGAGTTTACAATAAGAGAACAAGATTAATAGTTGAATCCATACATCTCAGATTTGATGAGATAAAAGAGATGTCTGAGACGTCTGTTGCTAATGACACTTCAAGCCTCATTCCTCAACGACAAAAAGAGTCAGATTATGACAACTCTGGCCTTGACCCACAACTACAAAATGTTTCTCCTTCAGCAGATACAACTGTTCCATCACAACAAGAGTTGGATCTTCTATTTGGTTCTTTATACGATGAATTTTTCATTACGGGTACTTCACGTGTCAACAAGTCTTCTTCTCCCACCGACAATTCTGCTCAACAAGACACACTACCTTCAACGAATATTCACCCTACAACAGAACCATCAACTCCAACACATGTCAATGCTGAAGAAAACAACAATGATCAAGCAGAATTTACCATTCCTTTCTGTACACCGGTACACAAAGTTGCTGAGTCTTCCTCACGCAATATTGGTAATTCAAATATGCATACCTTAAATCAACATCAAGATTCCGAATACCAATGGACAAAAGATCACCCGTTAACTCAAGTTCGTGGAAATCTATTGAAGCCAGTGAAAACAAGACGACAACTTGCAACCGATCCTGAAATGTGTATGTTCGCACTCACCGTAAGTACAGCTAAACCGAAAAACATTAAGGAAGCAATGGCTGATTCTGCATGGATAGAAGCAATGCAGGAAGAGCTTCATCAGTTTGACAGACTCCAAGTTTGGGAACTCGTTGACAAACCCTTTGGCAAGAACGTAATCAAGCTAAAGTGGTTATGGAAGAACAAAACGGATGAAGACCAAACTGTAATTCGCAACAAAGAACGACTTGTAGCTAAAGATTATGCTCAGGAAGAGGGTATTGATTTCGAAGAATCATTTGCTCCAGTTGCTCGCTTGGAAGCTGTTCAGATTTTCGTCGCATATGTTGGACACAAGTCTTTTCCAATTTATCAGATGGACGTCAAAACGGTATTTCTTAATGGTCCATTAAAGGAAGAGGTTGTGAGTCCCAAACTGAATAGATCTCTGCAGCCTATAAAGGATGATAGCCAAGATGTATAAATACAGTTTGACTATGTAGAAACACTGACTATGAATACTATGTGTTAATGCGGAATCTTAACACAAGTACTAAGAAGAACAATGAAAAACTAAATAATAATTTCTATTAATCTGCTTTGAGTGATTACAGATTACTAACTATGAGATATGATTTTGTATGAGATATATTGAGCTCTCCTCTAACTATGCCAAGAGGGATCCTTTTATAGACCAAGGATAAACCCTAACAGGCTTACAAAACGCGTACATATCTTTTCCTAAAATATCTCATACATATCTCTTAAACGGTACTAACTATTTTCTACTAACGGTACTAACTAACTGATCAGTACTTAACATTTTGTTCTGTCTGTACTAACTATAACTATCAGTACTAACTATTTGTACTGTCGGTACTAAGTTAGGAAAACATAAATCCTAACATGATACTCAAAAACGTCAACAATAATGTTGGTGAGCTCGTAGGTTTGACCTTAAACCCAAAAGTTGTGCCAATATTTCAACAGTGGACAATAGTGCTATATGACAGTGAATATATGCAAACAACCTTAGCATCGCCGCTAATCAATGACTATATGTCACTTATCCACCTAAAGGGCCACTAAAATTAGGGCAGGACCACACACAAACCTGGGTAGGCGTACCCATCCGCTCTAATAATCACACAAATACTAGGTAGGCGTACCTATCCGATCTAATAATCTCACAAACACTGGGTAGGCGTACCCATCCGATCCAAACAATCATGCATCACATAATATTCACATAGCATTCATAAGCACATAACTTGTCCCAAAAACAAAACTACATTTCGCACAGATCAATTCAAAACATTTCAAAACATATTTGAGTATCATTTTCCCCCAACAGAAAAACCAGTAAAAAGTGGGGCTACGAGAACTCACCTCAACCAAGTCTTTAGCAACCAACTCTTAATCACACAAGCAAATGCAATGACGCCCGCACACGACCTAGTCCAGTTAACGTCTCAATTTAAATCATCCAACTCCAAAACAATCTTCACGTTTGATGCATAGAGTTTTTGACGTGTTGTACAATTACCCAAAATAGTTTAGTGGCGTGATGGTTGACGACTTAACTCCACAATCATATCAATCTCATTCCTCGATAATACATACTTATACTATTTAGCGTAAATAGATAAGTAATATAATAAATATTTATAATTATTAATTATAAATATATCTCGACAAGTCCATTCGGTACATCTTAGTCACTTCAAAATAATCATTATACGGTTAAAAATAAAATGTTTACTCATAATAAACACTTTAGAGAAGTTTCGAGAAAAATTATATTTTTCGTCTTTTAGTGAATTTATTTAATAAATAAAATAATTAAATATTATTTTATTATTTAAAATCAAAAATCATGTTTTTAAGAAAATTTCTAAGTATAAACTTTTTACGAAATTTCGACATGACCCGTACATTTATACAACGTTTTCCAAGGTTTCAACCCTTATTTTCAATATTTTTCACAAATTCGACACTTTTCGACAAAATTCCAAAATCTCAATCGTTAACGCTTACCAACACGTTTTTCCAAAAATATCGTTCAATATCACTTTGTAAATACATTTCCACTTTCAAAAGTCCATCAAAATTCTCACTACTACATATCGCTTATTGGGCCTTAAGTCCCAACAAGGGTCCATTAGGACATATATAAGTCCAAAATACTATTTAAGTTCAAAACCAATGTCCATTTACATATATAAGTATATACTTATATGTAGAAATAATCCGGACCACAATAAGCCCTCCCATTAAGCCGCGGCTCAAATAGACTTATTGGGTCGTGAGTCCATAAACTCCAAAATACGTATATTAAGCTTTAAAATAAGCTATTAAGCTACGTATCGCTTTTGGTTACTACCATAAGCCTCAAAAATAGTCCACAACATACGCCATAACACAAAAATAATCAAAATCACTTTCCTAGTGATTTTAGGAATCTACACGTGGCATATAAGCCTAAATAAGCCAAGAAATAGCTTAAAAATAAGCCCGAATAAGCCATACAAGCTACTATCAAAAATAAGCATTCTAGCATCATATATTATTCAACCATCACGACCACGACATCAAAACTACAAAAACCCTCTTTTTCCTTTTCTTTTTACACGAACCAAACACCTCCTTTTTTCTTTCGTTTCGCTTCTAAAAATCAATTTTCACAACGATCAACTTGTACAACTAACATCTATGCATCAAAATAAACCCAAAAGGACAAACGAAATTTAAATTTGAAAACTTACAAGAAAATCTTCAAATTTGTAGATTTCGACACGAACCAGACAACCCAAACGTTGTTTAAATGAATAACCAAACACTAGAATCAACCCCAAATATTTATGTCTTCATGTTTTCTTAATCAAACTTCAAAAATTATAAGAGTGTGTGTGTTGTAGGTGCGAACAAACACAAGAGAGAAGGGAGAGGGTATTTTTTTTTTATTTTGAAAATGAACTATGTGTAAAAATAAGGATAAGGAAAGCATCTTATGTACAATTTGGACAAGGTTAGCTAAGATTAAGCCACCTTGTCTCCCTAGTCTTCTTTTGACCGGCCATGGCATCCCATGGGGTCTCGGACCTTTCTTTTCGTGTCGGGATCACTTAAATACTCGTAAAACTCAACTGTAAAATTTACCCAAAGTTAATTAGCTTTTTTATTCACTTTAAAAATACTTTTCCATTAACCTAGAGTATTTACACGTCATATTTTCACTTTACACCCTTCAAAACTCATTTGGACATTAACGGACGTGTCAGACTCGTTTTTTGGCATTTCTCAAAATTCACGGGTCAAACCACCCGGAATACACATAACATAATAATACCTTCCAAAAGGGATTATTAATCACAATAAACCACAATTCATCATATATCTCATAAAATCACCACCGTTAACACGGTACAAAAATCTAAATAAACTAACAAAAGTCAAATAGTCAAAGGACTATAAATAAAATATTCAGAACATAAAAAGGGAAAAGGTTACATTCTACCCCCTTAAGAGAATTTCATCCCCAAAATTCAACTACTAACATCACTAAACAAATGCGGGTACTTCAACTTCATCTAATCTTCACGTTCCCACGTGAATTTAGGGCCACGTTTCGAATTTCACCGAACCTTGACGATGGCAATCCTACTACGCTTTAACTTCTTAAACTCTCTTTCCAAAATTTCCACAGGCTCTTCCACAAAATTCAACTTAGCATCAACTCGAATCTCATCCAAAGGCACTTGCAGTGTTGGATCAGCCAAACACTTCTTAAGGTTCGACACGTGCAACGTGTCATGAACACCATTCAATTCCTCAGCCAAATCTAATCGATATGTCACAGGGCCTACTTTCTCAATAATCTCAAATGGTCCAACAAACCTAGGTGCTAACTTTCCCTTCTTCCCAAAGTGTACCACACCTTTCCAAGGTGACACTTTGAGCAAGGCATAGTCACCTATACTAAACTCTAGAGGCTTCCTCTTCTTATCAGCCTAACTTTTCTGACGATCATGCGCAGCCTTAAGTCTATCCTTAATCTGCGAGATCTTCTCAGTAGTCTCTTGCACTAACTCAGGTCCTATCAACTGACCTTCTCCAACCTCAGCCCACATAATTGGCGAACGACACTTTCTACCATACAATGCCTCAAACAGAGCACATCTCATACTAGAATGATAACTATTGCTATACGAAAACTCAACCAACGGAAGATGAACATCCTAACTTCCTCTGAAGTCTAGGACGCTAGCTCTAAGCATGTCTTCCAAAGTCTAAATAGTACGCTCACTCTGACCATCGGTCTGAGGGTGATAAGTCGTACTCATATCTAAACGAGTCCCTAATGTCTCTTGCATTGACTGCCAAAACCTTGATGTGAAACGACTATCACGATCTGATATAATCGAGATCGGCACACCATGTCTAGCAACTATCTCATTCAAATACAATCTAGCCAACCTTTCCATCTTATAATCCTCACGCATAGGTAGAAAATGAGCAGACTTAGTCAATAGATCCACAATGACCCAGATTGTGTCATGTCCACTACTAGTCATACGCAACTTAGTCACAAAATCCATAGCTATCCCTTCTTATTTCCATACGGGGATCTCAGGTTGCTAGAGTAGGCCAGATGTCCTTTGATGCTCAGCCTTAACCTTCAGACAAGTCAAACACTTACTAACATATTTAGCTATATCCTTTTTCATTCAAGGCCACCAATACCTATCTCTCAAATTATAATACATCTTATTAGCTCCTGGGTATACAGAGTACTTTGACTTATGGGCTTCATCCATTATCAGGGTTATCACCTCACCCTTCAAAGGTACCCATATTCGATCCAGGTAGTGCAAAGTTCTATCACTTCTTTGTTCTATCATCTCATCTAAACCTTTCTGCAATACTGCAAACTCATCCATAACCTTCTTCTGAGCCGCTAGTATCCTATCTTTAATACTCGACTGAAGGATCATATTCATAGCTCTAACTCTCTTAGGCTTTACTATTTCCTTCCTACTTAGGGTATCAGCTACCACATTCGCCTTACCAGGATGGTATGGAATTTCACAGTCATAATCACTATACAACTCTATCCAGCGACGCTGTCGCATATTCAATTCTTTCTGACTAAAGATATGTTAAAGACTCTTATGGTCCACATAGATGACACTCTTTGTCCTATACAGATAATGTCTCCGGATCTTAAGTGCAAACATAACCACACCCAACTCTAAATCATAGGTAGTATAATTCTACTCATGAATTTTCAACTGCCTAGACGCATAGGCTATCACTTTACCTCTTTGCATTAACACACAGCCTAGTCCTATCCCGGACGCATCACAATATACCACAAAGTCTTCCGGTCCATCGGGGAGTGCTAGAACAGGCGCATTACACAACTTATCTTTCAAGGTCTAAAATGCCAATTCATGTTCCTCACCCCAATCGAAAGTCTTACTCTTCTGAGTCAAGATAGTATTAGACTTAGATATCTTAGAGAAGTTCTTAATGAACCTATGGTAATACCCAGCCAATCCTAAGAATGAACGAACCTCAATCAGAGTTCTAGGGGCTTTCTAATTCTTAACAGCTTCAATCTTACTAGGGTACACATGAATTCCATTACCATTTATCACATGCACAAGAAACTGCACTTCTCTTAGCCAGAATTCAAACTTAGAAAACTTAGCATACATTTTCTCCTTTTGAGCAGATCCAAGACTAACCCTAAATGTTCTACATGCTCCTCTTGAGTCTTAAAGTAGATTACGATATCGTTTATAAACACTATCACAAACTTATCAAGATACGGCCTACAAATTCTATTCATCAAATCCATAAATATTGCTGGTGCATTAGTCAGACCAAAGGGCATTACAGTGAACTCGAAATGTCCATAACGAATTCTAGACGCAGTCTTTGGTATGTCATCCTTATGCACTCTCAGCTGATGGTATCCAGACCTAAGATCTATCTTTGAGAAAAATTGTGACCCTTGCAGTTGATCAAATAGATCATCAATTCTAGGAAGTGGATAACGATTCTTAACAGTCAACTTGTTCAATTCTCTATAATCAATGCACATCCTGAAAGAACCATTGATAAGTGCTTAATTACACATATCTTTTACCTCTAAAAACGAGCTTAAATGACCAAAAACAGACAAAAACTGACAGGTAGAGTGAATCAGATAGTTATTGTCTTTTTGACTTAAGCCGTCAATCAATTCCCTGAATCAAGTCTTGATGCACATTGAATCGCACATCGTTTTTTCTAGTTGACACAAGTTTGATTCATATAGAATCTCGCAAGTCACTGTACCAAGAGCTTGTGTTATGCTTTGGCTCTAAGCAGGATGTCCATTCGTTCTTTGGAATTACTAAAGAGTATCCTCTTAGGTATCTGGCAGTATCACAAGGATATTGCGTTAGGACTCTTCTCAACAGTTGTGAACTTAATGATGTTTCAACATAGTCTTTGTCAGGATGCTTGTCCTAATGAGATTTATTTGATGATCTCTTGGCTCTCTAGACTCGGATTAGTTGCGTTTTGGTTTTTAGTAATCGGAGTGGCTCTGGAGCTGACTACCACCTATTCAATATTTAACTAACTCGGAGTGAGGAACAAAGTTCAATAGAATCGTGTGTATCTCCGTGACAAATTAGGTCAAATTTCTTTTGAGGAGAAACCCGAATGGCCTGGGAAGGGTTCGTGCATTGCATCACTGGGTCCATGATGTTCCGTCTTCAATGTCAGCATATTCAACATTGTGATTCTGACAGCTATGTATTGACCCAGTTTCTGCCTAAGTGTATGGAGGGTACTTTCTTTCGACCCTTTATCCATACATTTCTTTTTTAATTCGTCAACCCTTAATGCTTACCAAAACGTCATTATTAACACCTTTGTTATGGATTGTTCGGTTTAATCAGTTTAGTCTGGCATTCTTCCCCTTTACACATTCATTCCTCCAATCATACCTAAAGAATGTATTTCTAATACTATGGAGTGTCCTTGGGTTTAGATCCCCTCCAGTTCTGGTTGGTTCTAGGACAAATACACCATAACCTTACAACCTTATGACTTCAGGAAATCTTCGATGAAATTATGATGGTTGTAGGGTCTGAGATCGTAACCAGTAAAACCTTTTTCGAAGGAGTATCAAGCATTTGAGTCGATATAAGATCTCACTTATTATTTTCAAGATAACATTTGTAAATACATTTCTCCCTTTTTTTAATACTAATGCACCTTTAGTTTTTGAATTAATACTTTGTGATTTAAATTTGTCTTGAAATTACCTGGGGAAATCTTTTACTTAGCATGAATTACATGAACATAAAGTTGCTCCCTATATTTTACATATGTTTGACACCAAAAACTATATGATACCAAGTTGTTAAAATAAATATAAAATTGATGGTTTTAAACACTTATCATCTTATTAACTGTCATTCTATTGACATTGCTTTATATCTTGTTGTTATTAAGAGACTTTTTCGGGATATGGTTTGTAAATACATAAGACCTGCGGTCTGTGTGAGATGATGTATCCAAACTCAATTAATGTTGTTTTTCGAAAAAAAATCCCCATTGAAAGATGGAATTGATGAAACTATAATTTTGAAAAAGATTAGTAATCGCCAGTGAGATTTCTTGAAAAAAAAATTTGTGTTCATCATTTTGAAAAAACATCTGTTAGAAGACTTCTTCTATTCCATCGCTTAAGGGTTAAGCGCACTTATGCGTACCCCTATCCTTTTTCTTGATGTTTTAAAACTTTGAATGTCTGGTGTAAGAACAGTCAAGACCGAGAAAAGTTTAATTTTCTCGTTGTTAGGATAAGTTATCTATATAGATTGAGTTTCCTTTATCTGAAGTCCGGGTTACGTACTGATTTTTGTACATTAAGCCATCAGAGGAAATAATAGGAGATGACATGTTTTGAGAGCATTTGAAACTCTGTTCGAAACTTCATTTACACCGCCCGTCTGTCGATATTATTAATCAACATTTCTTGGTAAGTTAATGTTTATCGATTCCAAGGAGAATGTCGAGAAGATTATTTTTTTGAAACATTTTCTGATTTTATGATTTTGCTTTTTCTTTTTGAATTTTTTATTTTTGTAATTTTCTTTATTTCAAAAAGTATGTACATGTCAGATGTTTGATGAGGCTTCTGCAGTTTCTTTTTGTTGACACTTCCAAGGTTGGCTGGAGTCAAACATCTCATTCCAAATTCGCTGACAAGATACTGAAAACCTATCTTTGGGTAAGGCTCTTTAGTAAACATTAATACAGCTAATTGGTATTCAGTTCTGACCAAAGTTAATTCAATTATACCATTTTCAACCTGTTCTTGATGGAAATGATTACGAGATGGTTATGCTTGGTACGGGAGTGTTGCAGGGGGTTGCATTGAGATTGCTTAGGGCTGATTGACAGTTGCCCCAATTACAACGCATATTTTGTTGTAGTGAAGCCAATAAACCATTAAGCTGTGTCCTCATCCACATTACTTGGCACTACTTGCAGAGTATACGCCACGTACTCTCTTGCAATCTGCGGATGACATTGCAAGTATAGTCTTGTTCTTTAAGTCCTGCTGATAAACTTTCATCCACTTAGGAACTGTATTCCTCCTGAAGTGCTTTTTCGTGTATCAATGCATCGGCACTCATGGTCGGCATCTGAAAAAAGTCTGTTAGTTCAAAGCCAGAAACTTGGAGATATTAGAGTCCCATCGTGATGGTTAAACTCTTAAGTATCGAAAAGATTCCCTTTTAACCTCTCTTGAGGTGTTTTTCAGTCGGTCTTGCTGATATCTTGCACATAACATACAGGCTTGCACTATGGTTGGTATACTAGAGTCAGATACATGAGTGGACCCAATTTTTGCTACGGTTAGTCAGTTTGTCTACGGGTTCACCAACTCTAGTGCTCTCGCACGGCTCTTTTAGGTTTCGTAGCCATTGGTGTACCAATGCTTTGTCCTTTTTCCATACCATGTTTTTTCAAAATCTCTAAAGTATATTTGGCCTGATTGATAAAAATACCGCGTGGGGATTGGTGGATCTGAAGTCCTAAAAAGAATTTCATTTCCCCCATTAAGGACATCTCAAATCTACCGTGCATTAATTTTTCAAAACATTTTGAAAATTTAGGGTTTGTGGAACCAAAAATAATGTCATCAACGTAAATCTGCACAAGTAGAATGTCCTCCCCGTATTTTATCGTGAATAAGGTCGGGTCAATGATACCTTTAGTAAAACCTTTGGAAATCAGGAATTTTGAGAGTTCATCATACCAGGCTCTCGGAGCTTGTTTCAATCCATATAGAGCTTTCCTTAGACGGTAAACTTTGTTTGGATGATCAGGATCAACGAATCCGTCTGGTTGTGCAACATAAACCTCCTCCTTCAATGGACCATTATAGGAAATGCCTTTTTGCGTCTATCGATAAAGTGGAAAAGACTTGTGTTCAACATATGCAGACAAAAAATCTTGACAGGCCTCCCAAGGCGAGCAACTGGAGCAAATGATTCTTTAAAATCAATACCCTCTTCCTGAGCATAACCCTTTGCTACAAGTCGTGCTTTGTTGCGAATTACAGTTTGGTCTTCATCCTTTTTGTTTTTCCATAACCACTTTAGCTTGATTACGTTCTTGCCAAAAGGTTTGTCAACGAGTTCCCAGACTTGTAGTCTCTCAAACTGATGAAGTTCTTCCTGCATTGCTTCTATCCATGCAGAATCAGCCATTGCTTCCTTAATGTTTTTCGGTTCAACAATACTCACGGTGAGTGCGAACATACACATTTCAGGATCTGTTGCAAGTTGTCGTCTTGTTTGCACTGGCTTGGATGGATTTCCACGAACTTGAGTTAATGGGTGATCTTTTGTCCATCGGTATTCGGAATCTTGAGGTTGATTAAAGGTATGCACATTTGAATTACCAATATTGCGTGAGGAAGACTCAGCATTTTCTTGTACCGGTGTACAGAAAGGATTGGTAAATTCTGCTTGATTATCGTTGTTTTCCTCAGCATGAACATTTGTAGGAGTTGATGGGTAATAATGTAGGGTGAATATAGTTGAGGGTTGTGTGTCTTGTGGAGCAGAGTATTATCGGGTTTGGAGAAAGAGATTGTTGACACGAGAAGTACCATCATTGAATAATTCAACGTAAAAGGACCCGTAAAAAGAAGATCCAATCCTGTTGTGATGGAACTGTCTGTATATGTCTGAAGGAGAACCAGTTTGTAATTCTGTTGCGAGGTCAGGGTGTGTCATTATCTGACGCCTTTTTGTCGTTGGGGGGGAACTGAGGCCTGAAGTGTCATTAGCAACAGGACGTCTCTGGAAATCTCTTTGATCTCATCCAATTTGAGATGGATGGAGTCAAACTATCAACCCTTTGTTCTCGTGTTAGTAGATTACGATATCCCTTTTACTGAATGGAGTATCCCACCAAAATGCACGGATCCCCTTTTTCTTTCATCTTATCTAAATTTTCACCATCTCTTGTTAAGTAACAAGTGCAACCAAAGATGTGAAGGTGTTTAATTAAGGGTTTTCTATCATTAATGATGTGATATGCCGTTTTCTCATGAGTTGGGATGATGATTGATCTGTTTTGAGTATAGCATGCGGTTGCAATTGCTTCAGCCCAAAAGAATAAAGGAAGTTTAGAAGCCGAGAAAGCATTGTTCGAGCTGCCTTCAACGAGAGTGCGGTTTATTTTTGACAAGTCGTTCTGTTCAGGTATTCGAGGAGGAGTAGAGTTGATGCTCAATTCTTCTTTCTTTAAAGAATGCATTAAGTGTCTTGTTTAAGAACTCAGTGCCTCTGTCAGTGCGAACAGAAATTACTGGGGCTTGAAGATTTCTTTGGATCATCATGAGAAAGTCTTTTAAAACTTCTGGTGTTTCATCCTTGGAATGTAGAAAGAGAGTCCAAGTGTATCTGGAGTAGTCGTCGACAATTACCAGAATATATTTCTTCCCATTTATGCTTGCAACCCGCATTGGACCACATAAGTCCATATGAAGCAAATTTAACCTTCCTTTTTGAATGGGAACATCTTTGACTTGAATAAACTTCGTTTTTGCTTTACTCACTTCACAAGAGGGAACATAGTTGATTTGAACATACTTAGCTTTGGTAATCCAATCGAAAATCTTTCTTGGAAAGTAATGTTGATGTAGTCGAAGTTGAGATGAGAAGTCGTCGGATGCCATAACCACACTTGAGTGGTGATGCTTTAGCCAGTGAGACAGATTGGAGTTGTGAGTTGTTTCTTGAAGAGAAATTGTATAGAGATTCAGATCCACAATTACCGGTGAGTAAGTTGTTTCCCTGAAGATCTCTAACAAAACAAGTAGATTTCCGGAAAGCAACCTCTAAATTGCCATCACGAATTGACCAATCCGAGAAAAGATTGGTGATTGGAGACCTTGAACGTACTAAAACCCTTTTGATCGTTGATATTTCCTTGAACCAAATCTCCATAACCAAGTATTTTGCGCAAATTGAATCATTTGCCAAACGAACGGGTACCTGAGTAATTTTTTAACAAAATTGCCACAGCAGAGATTAGATTGCCGTCATTTGTGCTTTGTGCATCCAGAAGAGTCAACAATTGAATAGGATGCGTTGTACAATCTGCTAATGAGAATTGTGAGGGACGATGGAATACTCATGTCAATTGGATTTCCTAGAGTGTTTGTGTGTTTTAAGACATTACATTATCCTAGATACTTATTATGGAAAAACTAACTTTCTTTGTTACACTTTCGTTACTACATTAGGTATCCCATTTCCTTTTTGTCTTAGAGAAAAACCCTGTATAGGCTGATGGGCATTGTGTGCTTTCCACCATTTCACGCCTTTTTAGTCTTCTGATACAACATCTATATTTTAACACTTTGAATTTGTGATAGTGGATTCTGATGCAACTGTTTTCTTATGGGGTGTTGCAACAGATTTGTTTAGCTTGACTTTTGGGTTTTCTAGTACTAATAGGCACTCCATTAGGCTTCTTGTTCTTAGCATTCAACTTTCAAAAACTTAGAAACATAAGCATCATGATTCGCATTAAACATACATTTTCCACAAGTAGCACAAATAGCATTAACATTCGAAGTTCTGGAATTTAAACTGTCATTACACGCAGTTACAGACTTTGTTTGATTAGAAATACTAGAAATCCTAGGGTGTTCTTCTACTTCAGTCTTCTTAAACTTCACATGACTAGTGTTTGGCACGACCTTATCTTTCATTTGATTGCTCCTAGGCTGTGGTCTGCTAACATTAGTTTTGTGAGCTACTCCTGTAGATGTAGATACACGAGGATTAGTATTCCTAGAAGTCTGATTCAACTGTGGTGCTCTAGTTTGTGTGGTACTACTTGCAATTCGATACATGCCTGGTTTAATCACATTTTTGTTTCTTACAGCTTGCGTTGCTGTTTGAGGCAAATTCTGTGGAGTGACTGGTTTTGATAAACCCTCTGACTCATTAGTTTTTAAAACCGACTTTTTCTTTGCAAAATATTTTCTCTCAAGAGAGTCTGAAAAAGGAGCCGGTTTTCCTAAAACTGATGGTTTTGGAATCCTTTGAGCATTTGGTTGTCGAACAACAGATGGTTTATCAAACTTAGGTGTGCCACAGATTTTCTTTGCATTTTTTCAATGTAGTTTCTTTAACTCACTTATTGCAATGTTCTTGTCTTGCAGTTGAGCTTTCAAATCTTGTATTTCAACATATTGTTCCCGTTCTTTATCGAAATACATTTGACGCCTTTTCTTTGCAAACTGTGTCATTTTATCAGTGTTCTTGACATTCTCGTAAGCGATTTCAACGAGAAATTAAGTTGTTTTTTAATTTAGCAAAAACTCTGTATAAAAGCTTAGTGTAAATCTCTTTACTTATAAATTCAGTTTGTTCAGAAAGATTTTGTGCAAGACAGTCACATTCCCTGACTTTATGAAGATATAAGCATTGTAATTCAATGATCTCATGTAAATCAGATGAAGATTGGAAATAAGAACACATAACATCTTTAGACACACATTCTTGAAAAGCATATCATACATGTTGGAAAATTCTGCCTTATCAGATTCAAGTTCATCAAGTTCATCTTCAAGAGATTAAGTACTTTAATTCTGCATGACATTTCTAGTTAAGTTCATGTACAAATGCGTAACTATCATTCCGACGTCTTATGGGCAAGGGGCATGAAACATGTCCTAACTAGGATTTCATATCTTGCGCAGTTGGGTTACGAAGTTGAAGAAGGTCGTTTGAGTGTTTTACTATGTGATCGACAATTTGTTTCAGATGATTAATGGTTATTCGTCATGCATTTATTGCTTGTCTACTTTTGATTAGTGATTTAGACATAGTAAGAAATCTATGTTTTTGAAAATATTTGGTTTTGTTTTCACAAATGATTTTCTTTACATTTTCTTTCTTATTTCATTTGCCTGTGCGAACTGAATTTCATAATGCTGAGTCGGGGGTTTAAAAATTTCATAAAGACTATTTAACTTTGTGTAGTCTCAATGTTTCACTAAGTCTTTATAAAATTTTGATCGAACTTCTGTTATCAAGAGTCAGAGTCTCTTCCGATCGGGACGAGTTGTTTGCAGGATCAGATGGTCATGTGGGATCGCATCCAAACATGGTATCTAATTTTGGCCTTTTTGAGGACCCTTGGATTGGCAAAGGTAGGTCTTCCATAAATGTAGGGCCTTTGGGTGCTAACATTTGAATGGTTTGGATTGATTGACTCTGTTTGTAAAACAATTTCATTTAAAAAACTTTAACTGGTTTTCTTTGAAATCATTTTGTAAATTTTTTCTTCCTTAAGCTTCAAATCGTTATTACCTTTTGTTTTCTCTTGACAAGGACCTTTGCATGTGACTTGGTTTAAAAGACTATGGTTTGACCTAACTCATCATGTTTCTCTTTGGACAAACTGAAAATTTCATTAGGCTTTAACTTTTATAACTTTTCTTTTATGTCTTTTATTTTTGAGCTAATAGTCCTAGAGTTTATATTTAACCTTTCGTTCAAGTTTGTCATAGTCAATTTGTACGATCATTAAAGGCCTTGTTACCTCTCAAACTCAGTCTGTTTATTTTGAAGTGCAAATAGGCATCGTATCCTAAATACTAATAGATTCCCCTAGAGTTCTACTAGTTTCCGCAAGAATGATTTTGCCACTCTGTTGATCTCGTGAGTCAATGTTGCATTTGCGTTCTTTTAATTGCTTTGAATCCTTTTTTGTTTCATCGACATCAAGCTTTAAATTAGCATGTGCAACTACGCTCAGCATTCACATTTCATCATTTTGGTCATTCCTGAATATTGCTTATCACAATATCCGGGTGAGTCAGGAGTGACATTACTATCACCGGTTTCCACTTGCAATGTTTATAATGGATTCTGGGTATTGGGTCAAAAATGTTTGTATGTCATTGGGAAAACACATTATGTCAGTATCGTATTGTACCTGTTTTCAATGGCTCAGCGTCTTTGCTGAGTCTGCATTTAGGAACCTCTTGAATCTTTTGCCATGTAACTGTAATGTGGCTTCAACTCTTGTTATCAATTTTCATCCGTGTTGCTAAGCCAGTCAGATTGCTCTGCTTGAAGTTTGAAAACACCTTTCTCAGCTTGTTTACACAACAACATCTTTTCCTTTGTGATCGTGGAGTCTTTTAAACCGTTTTGGATTTCTTCATTCCTTAGACTAATGACCAAATTTCCTGGCAGTTTAAAAACTGTATTCTCAGACTGTTGCACTACTGGACCACCTACAGTTTCCTAGCTCAAACCAACATCACTACCCTCTGATTCCCAAAACTGTCCTTTAGTCTGAGTGTCATTTTGTACCTTGAGTAGTATCATCATTTTGGTTATTGGTGTTTGAGGAGTTCTGAGGTTGTTGTTGGGTAGGTTTGTTAGTAGTTTCTTGAAGTACGTTGCAATGAGAGCCGATATTTTCTGTATGTCTTTATCCTTCTGGAGCTTGTTCAGGATCATGTCTTTTCAGAAGCTGACTACTCAGTTGGTGGTGTGATTGGTTTGGCTATATATTTGCCTTTGTATCTTGGAAGTTGCATAGATTTAGTTGGAAGTGATGCTTTAATTGTTGGTGCATTATGATTTGTGAGGTTTTGATGTTTGGTATATAAGGGTTATTGATGTGTTGTGAGCAGACTGTAGCAACAAGTGCTAATGGGTTAGCATTCTTGGCCATTCTTTCAGCACGGAGTTCATTAACTTCTTTTTGGTATTGTTTCAGAGAATGTCAAAGAACTTGTGATATGAAACTTCATCCAACTTGTGTTGTTGCTTGACAATTGTTACAAACCTTGACCATTCTAGTTGAAGTTGTTGAAGAAATTAAACATTGACTTGCATTTTATCAACTGTCAAATTGTTTCTGATCATTTCATTCATCAGCTTGTAAAACCGAGAGTAGTATGACTCTATTGATTCTCCATCGTGAGAGGTGAATTTTCCAAACTCCCAAAATAAGTTTGTCTTGACATCTTGAATGTTGAGGGATTCACCTTGTTGTAGCCTTTCAATAGCTTCCCACATTTCATGAGCTGTATTGCACGCATCAACAGTGGAGTATATTTCATCTCCAATTCCAGTCAATATCATATGAATCGCTTCCTTTTCTGATTCAAAATGAGCTTTGTTTGCAGGAGACATGTTCAGGATTGTCTCAACTGTTGTGTGTTCAGGAACTGCTGGAGAATTTTCTGTTGCAGGCACAGCTTGTATTACGACAGTAGAAGGAATGTAAGGACCTTCGAGAATGCATTTCCTTAAGGCATCACCATTTGTTTTTGTATCAATGTACCGTAAGAAACGTGATCGCCATTGTGCATATCTGCCCGTTGCAAGCATTGGTGGACGATCCCTTGAACCAGCTGCCATGATGTTGTTATGCATTTGACTCTCAGTTGTGAAAGTTGTGATTGGAGTTGTCATGATGAATGATTTGTTAAATTATGAGGTGAAAATGATTTGTAGGATCTTAAGATGATAAAGTTGTGTTGTGGTTTTGTCTTGATGTTACAAGTTCGATTAAACAAATCCGGTAACAAACTCGGTAACAAACTCGGTCTTTAAATTCGGCAAGTGTTGATCGATATCGGATAGAACAAACTCGAAACTTTTGTCGGACACGTCTAAGATCAAACTCGGACGAAACTTCTCGGATAGAAATCTTTCTCGGGTAAAAACTTTTCTCGGACAATTAGATCTCGGATAGAACTTGAAGAATATTTCGAGCAAAATTAATAAAAATTACAAACGAGAATTATCTAACAAATGTCCTATTACAAAATTCAATAATAATTCTCCTAACACAAAACTCGATAAAACCGAGAATTCGTGTATCTATTACAACTCATATGCTAAATTCTGAGAATTCAATGAAATCCTAGAACACACTTTTCGATAAAACCGGAAAAAAATGTGCACTATTACAAAATTCGATTAACTTAACACAAAGTTCTATGAAAAAGTACTACAATTTCGATCAAGAAAAAAAATACAAAAATTATGCCTTTTGCCTAGAATCGAACACGGGTCTCTTTAGCTAGTAACACGCTACACACCAACATAACCAACTGAGCTAGAGGTGATTTTGTGTTGTTTGTTTCCCAAACTCGGTATAAGACAAAGTCGAAATAGTAGACCTTTTACAAATTCGGAATATCAAAAATAAGACAAAAATTGTCACGTTGCTAGAATCGAACCTAGGACTTGTGAGAGTGCAACACGCCTTAACATACCCACACAAACCAACAGAGCTAGGATGGTCTTTGATAACAAATTTCCAATTTCGATATATAAGTGTAATTTCGATGTACTTTTTGTCTAAATAACAAACTCGGTTTGTACTTTTTTTTTTCGATGAATTTTTTCTCAAATTCGATACTTACGTATTTTCTTTTTTTTTGAACGGCAGAATTTTATTAAACTAGCAAGGCGCTAGAAAACTTACAAAGAGAAAACCACTAAAGGGTTTTGAATCCAATTGTTCCACGAAATGGAATGCAAATTACATCTAGAGGAATACCATCTATAAGAGTAATCGACGATGTTATCAAATAATAAACTACGTTTGGGTTGATCAGTACCAAAAATCATCTCGTTACGAAATCTCCACAAGGACCAAAGAACAACACCGCAGATAACTTCCAGGATGGCTTTCTTGTTATGCGACATATGAAGACCATCAACCCAAGTGTATAATCCATTCAAATTCGAGATAGAGGGAGGGTGAAGATCCATCCAATTAAGAACACGAATCCAAACTGTGGTGGCTAGCGAGCATACCCAAAGCGTGTGATAAGCAGAGTCAATCCCTTTGTCACAGATCGGACAATTCAAAGAATTCACCTCAATTCCTTTTCGGCTGAGATTCCATCTAGAAGGAATCGTCATTCATAGGATGAGTTCTAATTACTAAAAGTCAAACATGATTTTAACTTAATACAAACACAAAAAACATTACAACTAAACGTCAAAGATTGTCTCAAAAAAGATTTATGAACCGAAACCGTCCGTTGAACAAACACTATGCTATTAACAAAGACGATATTCTAACATGGGCAGCAATATGTAACACTATTAATAATGAAACAAAAAAGAGGAATGAAGATTTTATGTTAACACAAACAAAAAATTTTCTTCAAAAAACATGCATGAACCGAACCCGTCCGTTGGGCATACACATCAAAGTTTGGTTTCCTTTTAATAAATACGGTGTTCACGGACGACTATATGTCATACTATATATAATGAAACAAAAAAGAGGAATTTAGATTTTATGTTAACACAAACACAAAATCCATTACAACTAAACGACAAATATTGTCTTTAAAAAAGATTTATGAAACAATGGGCGGGTTACATAACTAGTATAAGTATATACTTATATGTAGAAATAATCCGGACCATAATAAGCCCACCCATTAAGCCGCGGCTCAAATAGAAATAAGCTATTAAGCTACGTATCGCTTTTGGTTACTACCATAACCCTCAAAAATAGTCCACAACATACGCCATAACACAAAAATAATCAAAATCACTTTCCTAGTGATTTTGGGAATCTACACGTGGCATATTAAGCCTAAATAAGCCAAGAAATAGCTTAAAAATAAGGCCGAATAAGCCATACAAGCTACTATAAAAAATAATCATTCTAGCATCATATATTATTCAATCATCACGACCATGACATCAAAACTACAAAAATCCTCTTTTTCTTTTCTTTTTACACGAACCAAACACCCCCTTTTTCTTTCGTTTCGCTTCCAAAAATCAATTTTCACAACGATCAACTTGTACAACTAACATCTATGCATCAAAATAAACCCAAAAGGACAAACAAAATTTAAATTTGAAAACTTACAAGGAAATCTTCAAATTTATAGATTTTGACACGCACCGGACAACCCAAACGTTGTTTAAATGAATAACCAAACACTACAATCAACCCCAAATATTTATGTCTTCATGTTTTCTTGATCTAACTTCAAAATTTATAAGAGTGTGTGTGTTGTAGGTGCGGACGAACATAAGAGAGAAGGGAAAGGATATTTTTTTGATTTTGAAAATGAACTATGTGTAAAAATAAGGATAAGGAAAGCATCTTACGTACATTTTGGACAAGTTTAGCTAAAATTAAGCCATCTTGTCTCCTTAGTCTTCTTTTGACCGGCCATGGTATCCCATGGGGTCTCGGGCCTTTATTTTTGTGTCGGGATCACTTAAATACTCGTAAAACTCAACCGTAAAATTTACTCCAAAGTTAATTAGCATTTTTATTCACCTTAAAAATATTTTTCCATTAACCTAGAGTATTTACCCGACATATTTTCACTTTACACCCTTCAAAACACATTTGGACATTAACGGACGTGTCAGACTCATTTTTGGGCATTTCTTAATATTCACGGGTCAAACCACGCGGAATACACATAACACAATAATACCTTTCAAAAGGGATTATTAATCACAATAAACCACAATTCATCACATATCTCATAAAATCACCACCGTCAATACGGTATAAAAATCTGAATAAACTGGCAAAAGTCAAATAGTCAAAGGACTATAAATGAAATATTCAGAATACAAAAAGGGCAAAGTTTACACACTGCAAGAATAATATCAAAAGTATGTTGAGCAAAGTTGGAACTGCAGCTTATGTATATGCTATTTGAAGGGAAAGAAATTTAAGAATATTCCAAGATGAAAAAAGAAATGAAGATGTTCTGATTAAAACTGTGAAAGAAGAGATCAAATGGAAACTAGCAAGCCTAACTGTGAAGAGATCAAAGGCAATTTCTATGATTTTCAAGGAATGGGGGTGATGACATTAAATAACGTCTATTTTATAGCATCATTTATCCCATGTAAATAACCCATTTTGTATAATTATTGCAAATAATTGTTACTTAATTATTCATATTTGAGAATTGCAGTAATTATGGAGTACCTGGTGAAGATTAACTAAAAGGCACGCATTCTAGAGCTTAAACGAAGATATTTTAAAGATTATTGTTCTGACGACCAATACGCCATATCCATCAAGGAAGATACAGCGTATTTGTGCCTGCGCTCACCAAAGACCACGAAGACCACAAGATCCAATACGCCGTATCAAGGAAGACCAATACGTCGTATTCAAGCTATATGGGAATAAAATATTTTGGAAGATATCAAACGTGATCCATACTCTAAAAAACCCCCAATACACCGTATCCAACACCTTAGATATGCCGTACCGACACCAACTTCAGACCTTATAAATAGAAAACTCAAAAATGAGTGCTAGGTGTGCAAAATCATATTCTCGATACCTAAACCATAAAATTCAATTTTCAGAGAAGAAAAAGAGCAGAAGAGGTCAAGCAACGCGATTAATTCCATAGGAGACAACGTGTAATTTCTTATACTCTTCTAATCGTTTAGTTTTTGGTATCATTCGTTAACTCGATTAGTTTACCTTGAATCATTACTTTTGTATTAATTATGACGTTTAAAGGCTAATACCTTCAGGTATTAGCCATTGTTATAAAGATCTTAATGTTTGGTTTGTTTATCTTAATTTCTTAATTTATCATCGATTTATTGACAATGTTGATCACATGATATTTGTTTACGTACTTTTGTATGCGACCTATCTTTCAACTAGATCTAGTGATACAGACCAAGTAATCCAGATGCCGAGATAGCTCTCCATATAATAATTCGTATAGGTGGAACAAATAGGATCACTAATAACGTCCTGCTTGCCTTGATCGAACAAGTTAGACTATTGAAGGTGGTAGCTTAGTACTAACTAAAAACGTTATGGTTCCTTGGTATAGCGTGGATTGTAGACTACCACCTAATACAAATTACCGTTAAGCAGTAAGTGGGTAAAGTCTCGATGAGCTAGGGTTAGTACGACATACACCGTGTTGTAATCTAGATGAATTATAATTAATAAACATGATGCTTTATGCAGATGCATTTAATTGTGATAGAATTCTACATGTCTAGTCTTAGGAAGAAGTAACGCCTAAGTCTTAAGAATGATATGCCGCTTCGAGATAAGTAATCATTGCACTAATAAACAAACCAACGTTCTGATTGAATTAATAATGGTTAATACAGTTTTTTTATATT
>BQNB010080361.1:0-29230 GCA_026074375.1 Tanacetum coccineum
CTAACATAAATAGCAATGTCCCTCTTCATTCCCAGCCACCAGTACATATCTCGAAGATCATGGTACATCTTATCTGCTCCAGGATGTATAGAGTACCTAGTCTTATGAGTTTTGTCCACAATTATTGTTCGCACACCTTCTACTAACGGAACCCATATACGGTCTAAAAAGTATAAACTCCCATCTTCTCTCCTCTCCATCTGTTGATCCAAACCATGTAGCCTTTCTGCGAGTATGTTCTCTTGCTTGAATGCCTCGCCCTGGGCTGCTAGAATCATCCCTCTTATTGCAGATTGAATAGTCATAGCCATTGCTCGTACACGTCTAGGTTTCACTCGTTACTTCCTGCTTAGTGCATCTGCAACCACGTTCGCCTTACCCAGGTGGTAGCGAATCTCGCACTCATAATCACTAAATAACTCAATCCACCTTCTTTGACACATATTCTACTCCTTCTGATCGAATATGTGTTGAAGGCTCTTATGATCCGTATAGATAACACTCTTCGTACCATACAAATAATGCCTCCAAGTTTTAAAGGCAAACACAACAGCTCCTAATTCTAGGTCATGCGTCATATAATTATTCTCATGGATCTTTAGCTGTCTCGATGCATAGGCAATTACCTTGCCTCTTTGCATGAGTACACAGCCTAATCCCTGATTTGATGCGTCACAGTATACTATGAAATTTTCTACGCCATCAGGCAACGATAGAATTGGAGCATTACACAAATTATCTTTCAAAGTCTGAAATGCCTCTTCCTGTTCTATGCCCCACTCATACTTTTTGTTTTTCTGAGTCAGCGAAGTAAGAGGTTTAGCAATCTTAGAGAAATTTGCTATAAAACGCCGATAGTAACCTGTTAACCCCAAAAATGATCGAATTTCAGAGGGTGTCATAGGAGCTTTCCAATTCTTTACTGCCTCAATCTTACTTGGATCCACGTGAATACCATTCTGGTTGAACACGTGACCAAGAAATTGCACCTCTTGTAACCAAAACTCACACTTGGAAAACTTAGCATACAACTCTTCCTTCTTCAGCAATTCCAACACCAGTCTCAAATGAACCTCATGTTCATCCTTAGACTTTGAGTAGACTAGAATGTCATCAATAAAAACGATGACAAACTTAACTAGGTATGGTTTGCATACTCGGTTCATCAAATCCATAAAGACTGTGGGTGCATTGGTTAATCCAAAAGGCATAACTGTAAACTCAAAATGTTCGTACCTCGTTCGAAACGCGGTCTTTGGAATATCATCCTCATGTACTCGGAGCTGATGATAACCCGACCGAAGGTCTATCTTTAAAAAGTAGCGCGCTCCTTGCAGCTGATCGAATAGGTCATCAATTCTCGGGAGAGGATAACGATTCTTTATATTCAACTTGTTCAGTTCCATATAATCAATACATATGTGTAGTGCACCATCCTTCTTCTTAACAAACAATACAGGTGCTCCCCACGGAGAATGACTTGGTCATATGAAACCCTTGTCTTGCAACTCTTGAAGTTGCGCAGACAATTCTTGCATCTCTAAGGGCGCTAGACGACATGGAGACTTCGCAACCGGCGTTGCTCCCAAAACTAAGTCTATGCGAAACTCAACTTGTTGTTGCGGCGGAAATCCCGACAAGTCCTACAGAAACACCTCAACGAAATCTCGTATAATGGAAATATCACTTGTTTTTTGTTCATCTGCCTTCACGTTACTTAAGGCTTTAGCGATTCCTGAGGTACGTTCTCCTTGAACATAAAGTATCTCACCACTTTCCAATGTGTCCTAACCACCTTCTCGTGGCACACTATCTCAGCCTTATGCTCAGACAGCCAATCCATCCCCACAATCACATCGAAACTCCCATGACTTAGTGGTATTAAATCTATAGTGAACAAGGAAGTTTCTAGCTCTAGTTTGCAATTACGAATAACCCTATCAACTTCTTCCTTTTTACCATCTGCTACTTCTATCAAATACCCAGGATTTACAAAACTAGATTTCACATTTAGCAAAGGCGCAAAACTAGTAGAAATGAAACTAAAATCGAGTCCAGAATCAAAAAGTACAGTAGCATAATGATGGTTCAAAGAAAAAGTACCCGTCACGATGTTAGGATCTTGGAGAGCACCAACTACATTCACATTGAAAGCCCTCCCTTTAACTTGATTCCTGTTATTCCTTGAGTTCCGATTTCCTTCAATAGTCAACCGATTCCCCACTTGACCAGGTGCTAGATTCAACTTCGAATAAGTATTTCGATAATGTTTACGACTCCCACACTCATAACATGTTCATGGTTCATATCCACCTCTAACAGCATTAATCGGCGCCACCTTCTTAATTGGCGAATGACAATTTCTTGCAATGTGACCCAGTTTTTGACAATTGAAGCACACTAGACAAGGTCTATCTTTAGGATGATGAGCCAAATACTTAGCACACTTTGGAAGAGGCCTAGCATACTCATTCTTATGAGTAGTTGCTGCCACAAACCCTTTGCTTACTTTCACCCTCTTATCATCATTTCTCCCACTTCCATGCTTGCTTGACTCTTCCACACCTTTTCTTTTCTCATTACCCTTTGTCAGTGTACCACAACTGACCGCCTCATTAGTCAGTATCCCAGCTCTAAGAATTGCACTCTGAATCGTGGTTGGTTGGGTTGCTCGGAGCATTCCCCGAATCTCAGGAGCTAACCTAGCTATGTACCTCTTGATGCGTGATGACTCGGGAGTAACTAGATGCGGAACCAACTTAGCTAATTCATGAAACCGATCCGTATAGCCGGCATGATTGGCTCCCACCATCTTATGATTCCAAAACTCAGATTCCAACTTCTCCATTTCATTACTAGGACAGGACTCCTCTACAAGCAATGCCTTAAAATCAGTCCATGACATACCTATTTCAGCTTCGCGACCTCTTGCTTGAACTTGAGTATTCCACCAAGTCAAAGCCTTGTTCACAAATGAGCTAGAAGCATACTTCACCCTTTGGTTCTCAGCACACCCACTATTGTCAATTACATTCTCTATCTTCTCGATCCATCGGGTAAGTGCTATTGTACCTCCCTTTCCATCATACTCTTTGGGATTGCATGCCATGAACCCTATGTAGATACAACTATTGTTCCCTTCATTTCCACCATTTCCACCATTAGCATTGTTCACGTTGTTAGTCACTTGGGTGACAATCTGAGGAAGAATGGTTTGCAATTGCTGCGCGATGATAGCAGCAATGTCAGGGTTATCCTCGTTGTTTCTAGGACCGCTTCGACGTAATGGAGCCATTTCTATATGAGATAAAAATTTATATACATTAGACGATATAATAAAGGTCATGATCTTATCATACTCTTTCATAACCATATATATACATACATCGCATCAACAATAATCCATGTAATCATACTTGCAAGTCAAACTGTGTTGTGGCGCATGTATAATTATGTTGGCCATCATAATTATAAATGCCCCCTTTCACAGTTGTACTCCCTCCTATGATCACTTCATGAAATAAACACACCACATAACACCTTAAAAAAATGAAAACAACAAGTAACACAAAGGAATAATCCTAAAAAATCACTTTTATTATTAAAATACTCAAAATCCAAAAGTTGAAAATAACATTCCTAACATGGCTCCAAACGTCGAAAGAAAAAGAAAACAAGCTAAAACATATCAATCACTTAATACGGACAGTTGCGAGACGCGCGGTCAGGATCAGCTTTAGTTGTCTTCTTTAACATAGGCTTACTACTTGCGGTGGATTCAAGATCCGAGTATACCCCTCTCTAGAGGCTCATCCTCATCCTCAATCAACCAACCATTCATGTTGCCTTCTCGTTGGGGTAGTCGATGCGGAGCAAATTCATTCATTTGGAGTTCTGGATGATCAACAAATCTATACTTATTTAAAGCTCTTGGTTGTTCAGTTGGTTCTTCCTCTCCAGATGAGTGGTACTCATGGAATTTAGAGATTTCTCCATCTTTTGAAATCATCAACATCTCCTTTACTAGGGTCCATTTTCCTCCTACTTGTTTCTTAGTCAACTTTTCTTCAATTCGGCGCGGGTACAGTCCTTTTAGTATCCGAACTCTATGGTTCGTATGCTTCATCCTAAGCTTTGTCTCTAGATCGGTAAAACGCTTGCGTCCAGTTACGAAGGCGGTTCCCTAATGAAACTTAGCACGAGACGCACGAGCTGGAGGAGACATAACTAAAATAGCATAAAGAAGGGTATATACTATTAGATCCCCATAATGAAAAGTATATATACTATATTCTATAGCAGTAATGCAAAAATTAGAAAAATTAAAGCTTTTAAGTAGCTAGAAAATATAGTAGATACGTACATATACACTTAAGCCCTAAAATGCAACTATATGAAGGACTCCTAAGTTATAGTCTAGGCCAAACCACCTACTTCTCTATAACCAAAGGCTTTGATACCAATCTGTCACACCCCGCCAAGGCAGAAACACGAGGCGTTACATCATGGATATCATCACAACACAGTGGTGTCAACAATAGAAAATCACTACATGCATAACAAATATAAAAGACACAATGTGTCATGACAATACCAAAAACAAAAGAACAACATCTTGTATTAATGAAAAAGGGGTCTCATCAATACAAAGACAATGTCTCACAAACCTAATAAAATCATTCAATAATTCATGCAACAAAATACAAAACAAAATCAACTGGGAACTTCCATGCATCTAATCGTTCTCTTCTAGCCACATTTATTTACTTCAACACCTCAAACGCTCACTTTGAAAAGATGCTAAAAACGTCAACACAATGGTTTGATGATGAGTCATATGTGTTACGATACCAAAACAAGGATTTAAACCAATAACTGTGATTATTACAAAAAAAATAAAACATGTAGGACCAAATAACTGGCTATTATACATGCTAGCATTCATGCAACTAAGAATCTCAATTGATGGAACGTGTCCTGATATTTGCTTAATTCTATACTAATTTACCCGGGATTTTGCCAAATAAAAGCCAATTAAATGCCAAAAGAATAGAAAATGTGTGCATTGTGTCCTATTGTGGCAGGAAAGATTAGAAAAGACGAAAAGAATCAAAAACGATCAAAAATCGACAAGAACGGGAAAAAGACAAGAGTCAAGAGCAAGTGCGAATCCAACCAAAAACACAAGCCGGATCAACCCGACACAGTCAAACTCAGTCAAAGATAGAAAATAAAGGAATCAAAGGTCAAGAATAAAGTCAATGGGCAAAGTTGTCAAGTTGTTCAAAGATTATAGAGCTTATGTGAAGATAAAAGTCAAGGGACTATAGGTTGTCAAAAAAGAAAAGTTGATTAGTAAAGAAGAAAAAAAGAATCAACCACAAGGGCCAGTACTGCAATCATCAAACCCTGATTATAACTACACAAGGCGAGAACAACCTACAAGGAACTCACTAATTGTCATTACTCCAACATTCAAATAATAATACCCGGCTAACTCGCAACCACCCAACGACTCCAACTGAATTTCCCGCCAAAAACCTACACAGCCCAATCCCGATTTTTACCCAACCCCGCTCCCTTTTAAACCCTCAATTCGTTTATAAGCTCTTCACCAATCACAAACCAACACGTGGCAAGCCCTTATTGGTCCGAACACCTCCTAATCCAATCAAACGGCTCACAATCACTTCAAAAAGATCGATGGTTGTGATTTAAAGGAAGCTCCTAGAAATCCTTCCCTCTCTTCACCCCTCTTCTATAAATAGCAGCTTAGGAGTTCATTTTTCAGTGGTTAATTTTCTGTTTTGAACATTTACTTTGTAATTTTTCCGTTTTTAAGCAAATTAAGCTCTCATTTTAAGTACTTAAGCTTTAAGCTCTTGTAATCATTCCTTTTCAATTGTACTCTTTTTAAGTGTCAGTAATAAAAAGTTTGATCTACACAGTTAATTCTCTTTCATTTTTTCAGTTTAAAGTTGAATTCATCAATAAGCTTTAAATAAGCTCATAAGAGCTTATTACTTCTAATAAGCTAAAATTTAGCTAAATTTCTGTCTTAAGCAATTCATTCACCATTTTCATTCACTTACATTCATATCATGGATATTTGAGAAGTTTTGAGTTCAATTTTGAGGTAACAAGAAGAAATAAGCTCAAATTAAGCATAAGCCAGCTTATGGGTCTATAGGCAAGTGCCCATTAGGTAAGCAAATTTTAAGAGCTACTCACTCAACTAGAGTAGCTCTAGTTCTGAGACTCCAAATTTCAGTTACTTTCTCTATAATTTCCATTTTAATAGCATTCATAGCTTATTTCAACTTGCTTAATTCAGTAAGTATTCATTTAAATCATGTTCATAAGGTTTACTTAGCTTAAATTTGAATTGTTTTCAGGTTATTGTAGTTTTAAAACTAGTAAAGTATCACTTTCACTTTTTCTGTCAATAGTAGTAGTAATAAGCTTAGAGAGTAACTAGCTATTTCTTCTTAATAAGCTAGTAATATTACTGCTTGAATAGCTTAATTAGGTTAAGTTTAGTATAAGTACTAAAAAGTTTTAGCTGTTTTAGTCTTTTAAAAGTTTTTAAGCTCACTTTGTTTTGACAGAAAAATATAAGGCAGTGTTTGGTTTAAGCTTGAATTGACTCAAAAAGTCAATTCTATTTTGTCAAATCATTCATTTACAGAGATATAATATAAAATATAAGGAAAACAAAAATAAATGGATATATGATACAGAAAATAAAGCTTTACAACAGAATTTTAAACAAATTTTAGAAGTAGTTTTCAGAATTCCAAAAAGTTAGAGTGTATAAATCCTTGCCAGCACCAGGGCACATTTCATTACTGTGTAGGTTTTAGATTTTAAGAATTTAAAAGCATTTTAGAGATCAAGGTGGTTTAGTGCTGTTTTAGGTTCATTAAGGTAAAAGAGTAGGCCTCAAGTTAGTTTACCTTAGGAAGTTAAGCCTGCACATTGCATCAGCAGCATAGTGCACCAGCAAGTGCACTTTTCAATATTAGCATAATATTTGCCATTTTTCTATTTGAAAGTTCTCATTTCCTTTTAGAGTTTTACAAAGCTTTTTACCTAGGGAGATTCTAGATAGATTGTTTAGCTTACTTTCAAAATTTTAGCACCTAGGGTCCACAAATAAGCTGTTAAGCTTAGTTTAAAAAGGATCTAAAAAACTGTTCCAATAGACTTAGCTTTTTCCATCTTCATTTTCTTTCTAAAATTGCTAAACACAGGTTATTCTTAGTTTAGATTCTTTTAATATACATCTTAAGCTTCAACAAGTTTCTTTTAGTTTTAATTTTCATCAAGAATTAAGCTCTCAATAAGCCAAAATCCTAAAAAGTCCTAAAAAAGCTAGTTTCTGTGACAGCCTCTAGTTGCTTATCTTTCTAGCTTATTCTTTGGTCTAAAGTGGAATGTGCTTTTGTTAAAGTTGTTAAAATTAAGCTAATAAGCAACTTTGTAGTTTTAAGTTTTTGCTAAATCTCAAAATTTAATAAGCCAAAAATAAGCTCAAGTGCGGGGTCTGTTTTGTTCTTTTCTAAAAGTACAAGGGTGCCCGTTTACATTAGAGTGTAAATTTCTAGAACTTCGCCCGCCTACCCTCTACTTTCCTTTTTATCACTTTCTACCCTGTCTTTCCTATTTTCTTTTAATTTCCTTTTTATTATTAAAAGTATTAATAGTAATTAGGTTAAATTTTTAATAAATCAAATTAGTTGAAAAATAAAAAGTAGAAATTAGGGCTTTTATTTTTTATAACTTTCTGCACCTTTTTAGTTTCTAAAAATCATTTTTCCATATTTTTCTCATTAAATTTGTATTTTCTAGAAATTAAAATAGATTTTAGTAATTTCTTTTTCTTAGATAAATCATAAAAAATAGAAAAATAGTTGAAAAATTAAAATTCTTTTTGCATTAATTTTCATTTTAAATCTAGTATTTTTGAAAAATAAAAGAAAAATTTTAGTGTTAATTTTTAGAAAAAGTTTATTTTTGTTAATTCATTAAATCTTTAGAAAATCATAAAAAATTCAAAAATTGTTAAAAAATTCCAATTCTTCTTAATAAAATTTTCATTTTAAATTTGTGATTTTTAGGTATAAAATTTGATAAAAGTCGTGCTTTAGATTTTAAATTCTAGTTTTAGCTCACGTTTTTACATTCCGTGCATTTAAATTTCGCGCTAGTTAATTGTTTTTAATTCATGCTAATAATATTTTGTAGTTAAATCAAAAATTCACAAACCCTTTAATCATCTTACTCGATTCCGAATTATTCCTAAATTCTCATCACATTTCGTTGGACAACGACCCGAGGATAAGTACTTCCCGGATAAAAATATACGAATTGTGTTTTCTTTTGTGAGATTTTTACCTTTATATTTCTCTTGGTTGAGAAGTATTTTGGAAAGAATTCTTACGAGATTAATACTATATAAGTATATTAAATTTGTTTTACACACCAACCAATTTTGGCGCCGCTGCCGGGGAAGTCGTGAACGATTGATGAAGAGTATCGTGAGTAGAGTTTTGAAGATCCTTCCATTGGAAGTTATTTTGCTATATTTTTTTCAAAAAAAAAAAAAAAATATAAAAAGTTCATTAATTCGATTCCTATCGAATTAAGTAAAAATATATTAATAAACATTTGGATACAAGTTATCCATCTTAAACCATTCCAATTAACAACAAAACAAATCGTGAAGTACTTGCGAGGTACGACCGGAACCCTTTTAAGTTTACAAACTAAAAGGTAGTTAGAGGGAAAGTTGATAGCTATTTCTTAAGTAGTCATTGCGCTCGCTAAGCTTTTTCCGCTCACTTGTGCTATTCTTAAGACTTATCGGAAGCCTTGTAATAAACGGTTACCAAAAAAATATTTTTGTTTTCATTCTTAATAAAAACTAAAAATTTTAATTCCCCCCAAAAAAAGAATCTTCTCAATCTCAAATTCTTTTATGTATTATTCGGAAAAGCTAAAAATATTCTTCTTATTCCTCTCATTTGTTTAATTCTAATCTTTCTTTATCCTCTATAACGTTTAATTCTTATGGCACTTAATCGTTCAAAATCCCGTTAGTGCAATCAAGAGTGTTCCAACTTGTGGAGTTAGGTACCTAAAGAGTGTTGTTCGGATAGGAATCTTAAAGACCAAATCATTGTTCTGTTCCCTTTCTTTCAGCATTGTGGCGGTTTGTGAACCACCAGTCGATGGTCCCGTATTGTCATTGATTACTCTTATACTACGAATTTTGAAAAAGATTTGTTCACAACGTGTTGATAATGAGTTTTCCAAAATTTTCAAGATACTCCCCGAGTCATCCAATGACAATACAAACGTTGTTAACTGCTCCTCGAGAGCCAAGCGTTGATCAAGACCCGGTGTGAATATTTACAAGACCTCCACAATCGATCATAAGTGTTGTTATGAGTTGCGGTGAATCATTAAATGGGATTTTTGTCAAACAATGCATTTGTCCAATTTTGTGAAAAGGGTGCTCATTTCGGTTATACTGTCCACCAAAGATCCATCATTTCGAGCCGGAACCGTGCTAAATCAAAATTCTGATTGTTCTCACATGATTTCACAAATTTCCTTCCACAACAAGATTTTTGTTGTGAAAACTGTGGAGGAACACATGAGACCTTACCAATGTCACCGATGACCCAAGAGAGATTTTTATTCTCTTATTCCCGGTTTCGACAATTTCAATACCACAGTTTTCCGATGTGTATCAGATATCCCTCCATAGCAAGTAGGAAATGCTTTCATGTCAAGCGGACCTTATAGAATCTATGCAAAGCTTCTTGATGAAGTATGATCACATACCTCATAATGAAAAGAGCATCAAGTTATTGCTTGCGGAGGAGAAATTTTTGAAAATCAAGCAAGTTGTGGAAGAGGAGCAAACTCACTGAGTATTTGCAAGCATTGTTGCAAAGTCTTCTTACTGATTTACAACTAAAAATCCTTAATGAAATACACCACTTAAGTCAATACATTTCTAACCAAAATCCAGAATAGATCAAAGAAAGAAAATAGAGGATATGATATCAGGAACATGAAACATGAACATTATGGTCATAGAGAGATTAAGGAAATAATAAATGATTTGGGTTATAAAAGATTTCGAGGAGAGGAGATTGATGAGGAATACGAGAGAGATTGTGAAATTAGAATTCAAAAACTTAAGCAAGATTTTAATATATGGGGAAGTGAAGTTCGAAAAGGAGAAAGCCTTACGAAGATGAAAAGTATGCTGCTGCCTGTCGTTACATCTTTCAGTACATTGATGACGATGATATTATGATTTAAGGATTTTAAGCTGTTCATCGAATAACGGTTCCACATTTCCGTTTTCGCAAAACGTAGAGCCTAAGGATTCACTCATAATGGGAGACGAGCATATCAACATTACTCCGGAAACGGAGACGAATAGTGTTGAGACCCTTGTTTCAAACCCAAGTGAGTCCGATGACTTAGTTTTGGGGGAGAGTAATTTTGTTCGACATCGATGATTCCCAATTACGAGAAGTCCACGAGTAGACTTGCTCATCTGCTACCGATTCACCGAAATCGTTGAAGCTTGTGTCCCGATGATGATGATACCGAAGACGATGACATTATGAGACGATTTTTATGATGAGTTGATATTGAGAGGACGAAGGAGAGATTGATTCGACATTTCTAAGATCGTTGACATTTCTCTTCGGGAGAAATTAGTCGAAAGTTATCTTTTAATTGAAAAGATTAACGCTTTTAGTCTCTCTCCTCCTATTCCGATTTTTCCTCCTATTCCGATCTCTCCCATATTTTGCCCCTCTAACTATCCCAGTTGTGGATTCTTAGATTTGCCTTTAGAGAGGCGATTTGCTTAGTATTTCGGATAACTCGATAACACGGGGTATCGAGATAGGACATTACTCAGGGGGGGACATTACAGTCTATTGATGATTTACCCATGATGACTCGATGATTCTTCCCAAGTACGAGTCATTTACTTTTGATGACGAGCCCGTGATGGCTGAAGTTAATGTTTTTGATGAAATTAACACAAGTGAACTTCTTAACCGGGTTAAATTTGACAATGTTGTGATTAGATGAAGAGGAGATTCCTTCACAGATTCTACCGAACATTTTTACCTTTTGTCCACCCTATCCAGAGGTTTTACCCTACTTACTCCACGGGATGAGATAAAGTTTTTAAACCGGATTTTTTGACAGAGATGCTTTTAATAGACAAGAGTTCAAAAGAGTTAGTTCCATCTAAAGCTCTTTTGACTCTTGATGTTTTTGACCCACCACACCCACCCTTAATGGACTTTAATGTTACCAAAGCATTTTCTGGGTCCACATTTTCAATCTTGAAATCCCTTTTCTAAAAAAGTTTATGAACCGGAAAAAAAATGCTTCTTAATATCTTTCATCTCTAGTTTGGGGAGGTTGTCACCTTTTGAATTTTCTTCACCATTGCTATTATCCACCATGAAAAAACTAGTTTGGGGAAAGAGTCAAGCGAAGGGGACTCTATAATAAACAAGCGCTTCGTGGGAGGCACCCCATGCTTATCCTTTTATTTTCTTTTCATTTTCTATTTTCTTTGTTTCCCCAAGGACAAATTAATTCGGGGGCGAGTATAGCTTGTACTCGGTTAACAAAAACTAAGCCGTTTTAGAGATGTTTTTGAGCTAACAATGTAAAAGAAGAGAGGAAGCTTGTTCTTTTTCGTCTCTTGTTGGTTGTTTGTGATTTTTGTCTAGGTTTTCCGGATTTTGGAAGCTTCATGGTTCAATATTGTGGAAGGACAAAGCAATTCCCACAATTTCCATCGATGGTCTCCAATCTTCTCTTCATAAATAAGGAAATCTCTTATCCTTGTCTTTATCGAACTAACATCTATTCTTTTGGCATGACCATTGAATTTTTGTTAAAGATTCCTTTTGACCCTTATTTTTTAAACTTTGGGACAAAGTTTCATTTTAGTTTAGGGAAATTGATATCTTCGATATTGACTTGCACTTCCACGCAACCTGTTTGAATATTTTTTGATTACTTTTTGAGAATAAAGTGAGAAATTTTAAATTTTGCTTACAAGAAAGCGCAAAAAAGCTTAAGTTTTGGAAAAAAACACCTCTTTTTTGTAGTCCCGTGGAGAGAAATAGGAGTTTAATTTAACTTGACCGGGAGAAAATGCCTAGCTCGTTCTTTTAACCTACCTCTTGTAGGCCAAAGCTTTCAACAAATCCAAATTGCTTTGGATTTTAAAAATGTGAAGAACAAGAAATGATGTAGTAAATATAAGTGTATTTGCTTAAGCAAGGTTATATGCAAAACCTAAAGCATATATGAATGATTTGTGTCTTTTTTACTCCACAAGCTCTTAACACAACTTAATCATACGTCTCTTTTTTAATTTAGCTAATCAACCAATTCTTTAGAAAAAGTCTTACATTTTGAAAAAGAATCATTTTAAATATGTAATCTCAGGATTTTGGTTCAAATTTATAAGTTGCTTTTCTAAAAAGAAGAATTTTCCGATCATCAAAAAGAATAATTATAAAAATGAATGCCAATGAGCATTTCTAATGCAAAAGCAATTATTTTTCGTGCCAATTGAAGCAGTTCGAAAAATATAATAACAAAAGCTATATGTAGTTTTTTAATCGATGGCGTATCCATTTGAGAGAAAACTCGATGGGGTCCGCAACTAAGGATTAAAACTAAGTAGTAGTATCAAGGTTCGTAGGCATTCAATCCACTAGGGACGCGGCCTAGTGAATGATGGCAACTAAGGACTTTGGTTCTAGGCTTTGTAGGAGAAAGGTTGTTGTCGCGATAACCTACAAACGTAAGCCAGAGGAGTGGGGGTCGAACTAAGAACACTCAGTTGTTGTTGGCGATATCCTATTTGGGAGAAGGCCTAAGTATGGGTTCGAACTAAGAACAACATTCCTATTGCAAAAAAAATAATATAGTACATGGAAAATAAAAAAAGAAGGGTTAAAATTCATTTCACAAATCATTTATAAGTTTTTGTTTCCTATACTCTTTTAGCTTTGAGTCGAGGTTTATCTATAGTATTAACAATTGAGCTCACAAGCCTTATTTGTAAAGCTTAAGAATTTCAACTACGAAGATAAATTGATCTATGTTTGAGTTAAAAAGAGTGCACACATCTTATCATTAATTTATTCCGGAGTGAAAAAGTTCCACAAGTTGTAAGTAAAGAGCTTAATTCATTGGAACTTAATTTTACAATGATTCTTGTTTATTAGCTTGTTTAGTCCACCCCCCTAAGGTGGAAAAGTCAAGGATGACGAATGTTTCCTCTTTTGTGCTCTATTAATCGGGAGTAGCCTATTTCGATGAGCCTAAAAGTTGCAAACTTGCAATGATTGCCATTAACGTGTTTCCAAGGGATTAAATGATGAGAAAAGTGAAAGTTGTTTTAAAAGGTAATTCATAAAAGGTTCTAAACAAGGGCATTTTGGAAACTTCTTAGTTTACAAAGTGTACACTTCATAACATTGCGTGAGGAACACGCAATCCTTTATGTTTTGGGGAATTTTGATATTTGCTTAATTGTATACTAAATTACCCGGGATTTTGCCAAATAAAAGCCAATTAAATGCCAAAAGAATAGAAAATGTGTGCTTTTGTGTCCAATTGTGCAGGAAAGGATTGAAAAGACAAAAAGAAGCAAAAACGATCAAAAACCGACAAGAAACGGGAAAAAGACAAAGAGTCAAGAGCAAGAGTGAGAATCAGCCAGAAATCACAGCCGGATCAGTCAAACTCAGTCAAAGATAGAAATAAAGGAAGTCAAAGGTCAAGAATAAAGTCAAGGGGCCAAAGTTTCAGAGTTCAAAATTAAAGACTTATGTGAAGAATAAAGTCAAGGACTAAAGTTTGTCCAAAAAGAAAAGTGATTAGTAAAGAAGAAAAGAAAAGAAAATCACACAAGGGCAGTACTGCAATTCTTCAACCTGTTTATAACTACACAATGGCGAGACAAACTACAAGGACCACTATTATCATTACTACAAACATTCAAATATATACCCGGCTAACTCGCAACCACCCAACGACTCCAACTGAATTTCCCGCCAAAAACCTACACAGCCCAATCCCGATTTTTACCCAACCCCGCTCCCTTTTAAACCCTCAATTCGTTTATAAGCTCTTCACCAATCACAAACCAACACGTGGCAAGCCCTTATTGGTCCGAACACCTCCTAATCCAATCAAACGGCTCACAATCACTTCAAAAAGATCGACGGTTGTGATTTAAAGGAGCATTCTAGAAATTCTTCCCTCTCTTCACCCCTCTTCTATAAATAGCAGCTTAGGAGTTCATTTTTCAGTGTGTTAATTTTACTTTTAAACATTTACTTTGTAATTTTTCCGTTTTTAAGCAAATTAAGCTCTCATTTTAAGCACTTAAGCTTTAAGCTCTTGTAATCATTTCTTTTTCATTGTACTCTTTTAATGCAGTAATAAAAGTTGATCTACACATTTAATCTCTTTCCATTTTTCAGTTTAAAAGTGATTAATCAATAAGCTTTAAAGGAGCTCATATAGAGCTTATTACTTCTAATAAGCTAAAATTTAGCTAAATTTCTGTCTTAAGCAATTCATTCACCATTTTCATTCACTTACATTCATATCATGGATATTTGAGAAGTGTTGAGTTCAATTTTGAAGTAACAAGAAGAAATAAGCTCAAATTAAGCATAAGCCAGCTTATGCAGGTCTAGAGGCAAGGTGCCATTAGGTTTAAGCATTTTTAAGAGCTACTCACTCAACTAGAGTAGCTCTAGTTCTGAGACTCCAAATTTTCAGGTTACTTTCTCTTAATTTCATTTTATAGCATTCATAGCTTATTTTCAACTTGCTTATTTCTGTTAAGATTCATTTAAATCATGTTCATAAGGTTTTACATAGCCTAAATTGAATTGTTTTGCAGGTTATTGTAGTTTTTAAAACTAGTAAAGTATCACTTTCACTTTTTCTGTCAATAGTAGTAGTAATAAGCTTAGAGAGTAACTAGCTATTTCTTCTTAATAAGCTAGTAATATTACTGCTTGAATAGCTTTATTAGGTTAAGTTTAGTATAAGTAGCTAAAAAGTTTTAGCTGTTTTAGTCTTTTAAAAGTTTTTAAGCTCACTTTATTTTGACAGAAAAATATAAGGCAGTGTTTGGTTTAAGCTTGAATTGACTCAAAAAGTCAATTCTATTTTGTCAAATCATTTCATTTAGCTGAGATAGCTTTTACAACAGAATTTTAAACAAATTTAGAAAAGTTTTTTCAGAATTCAAAAGTTAGAGATGTATAAATCCTATTGCCAGCACCAGGGCACATTCATTACTGTGTAGGTTTTAGATTTTAAGAATTTAAAAGCATTTTAGAAGATCAAGGTGGTTTAGTGCTGTTAAAGGTTCATAAGTAAAAGAGTATGCCTCAAGTTAGATACCTTAGGAAGTTAAGCCTGCACATTGCGTCAGCACATAGTGCACCAGCAAGTGCATTTTCAATATTAGCAAAATATTTGCCAATTTCATTTGAAAGTTCACCATTTCCTTTAGAGTTTTACAAAGCTTTTTACCTAGGAAATTCAGATAGATTGTTTAGCTTACTTTCAAAATTTCAGCACCTAGGGTCCACAAATAAGCTGTTAAGCTTAGTTTAAAAAGGATCTAAAAAACTGTTCCAATAGACTTAGCTTTTTCCATCTTCATTTTCTTTCTAAAATTGCTAAACACAGGTTATTCTTAGTTTAGATTCTTTTAATATACATCTTAAGCTTCAACAAGTTTCTTGTTATTTTAATTTTCATCAAGATTAAGCTCTCATAAGCCCAAAATCCTAAAAAGTCCTAAAAAAGACTAGTTTCTGTGACAGCCTCTAGTTGCCTTATCTTTCCTAGGCTTATTCTTTGGTCTAAGGAATGTGCTTTTGTTTTAAAGTTGTTAAAATACGCTAATAAGCAACTTTTGGTAGTTAATTTTTTGCTAAATCCCTCAAAATTAAATAAGCCAAAAATAACTCATAGTGCGGGGTCTGTTTGTTCTTTTCCTAAAAGTACAAGTTTCCGTATTACCATAGATGGTAAATTTCTAGAACTTCGCCCGCCAACCTCTACTTTCCTTTTTATCACATTCCTACCCTGCTTTTCCTATTTTCTTTTAATTTCCTTTATTATTAAAGTAGTAAGTAGTAATTAGGTTAAAAATTTTTTAAATAAATCAATTAGTTGAAAAATTAAAAGTAGAAATTTGGGCTTTATTTTTTATAACTTTCTGCATATCTTTTAGTTTCTAAAAATCATTTTTTCCCATATTGTTTCTCATTAAATTTGTATTTTCTAGAAATTAAAATAGATTTAAGTTAATTACTTTTTCTTAGAAAATTCATAAAAAATAGAAAAATAGTTGAAAAATTAAAATTCTTTTTGCATAATTTCAATGTTAAACTAGTATTTTTGAAAAAAAATAAAAGAAAAATTTTGTGGTTAATTTTTAGAAAAAATTTGATTTTGTAATTCAATCAAATCTTTAGAAAATCATAAAAAATTCAAAAATTGTTAAAAAATTCCAATTCTTCTTAATAAAATTTTCATTTTAAATTTGTGATTTTTAGGTATAAAATTTGATAAAAGTCGTGCTTTAGATTTTAAATTCTAGTTTTAGCTCACGTTTTTACATTTCCGTGCTTTAAATTCGCGCTAGTTAAATTGTTTTTAATTCATGCTATTATATTTTGTAGTTTAATCAAATTAAAAATCCCTTACATTCTTAGCTCGATCGAATTATTCCTAAATTCTCAATTCACGATTTCGTTGGGACACGACCCGAGGATAAGTACTTCCCGGATAAAAATATACGAATTGTGTTTTCTTTTGTGAGATTTTTACCTTTATATTTCTCTTGGTTGAGAAGTATTTTGGAAAGAATTCTTACTAGATTAATACTATATACGTATATTAAATTTGTTTTACACACGCAACCATGTCCCCCGATCTAATTCAACAAAAATAGTCATGGAGAGGAATGAAATCCCCAAATCCCAGACTCTTGGTACCGTATCCGCACACAAACAGGTTCATACCCATACCAAGTAGGCGAAACCTCTTACCCATAAAGTAGGCGAAGACCAATGCAACATCATACAACATGCAGCACATAACATATAATAGCTACTTAAATGTCCATGAGTAACTTGAACCATATAATCATAGAATTAAAACATTTTGAAACATATTTTGCATCACTTCTATCCCAATAAAACATAGTAAAATAGGACTATGAAACTCACCTGGATACTCAAACGCAGCTTCCAAATCTCTACACGCAACTATACAAATAAATAAACACGGTTACACCGACTAAGCTAAAATCTCTAGTCCAATGAAACACATAAATAGATGCATGTCTAAGGGTTTAGTTAACCTTCATGGGTCACCCTGAGATCATGCCCAACCTTAACCATCTTACTAACACTTTACACTAGCTACTTACAATTAACTCAGAATTGCAGAATTTTAGTGTCTCTTTACGTACCCAAAACCCTTACTTAATGACCTTCATAAATTATACCAAAAATCACCCATGTTCATAATATCCCGCGCGTCATTTAACGCGACGGGGTATATAAGCTTTTTCTTACCATAGAAAAAGTTAGTTGTTAAGTTGTTCATTTTCTAAAAGATCTATAATTCCACTCTCTCATTTCTCTCTCCTCTTTCTCTCTCTAAACAACTCACTCTCTTTCTCCTTTCTAGTTTGATTTCGTGTATGATATATATGTTATGAAGTGTTAATCGGGATCCTACAAATTCCACTTTTATGTATAGGTTTTACCATCACAAACATGACCTAAATCTGACCCGTATTTACTGATCTGACAACTTTTAGTGTAACCAACATTTGAATGACTTTCCGACCTTAAAAACTTTCAAGGCCGGATTGTATAGAAACTAGACTCGCTGAACTTATCAATAGACATAAGATTCATCAAAAATATCGTTACCAATCATGAGATAACATTCGAACAAGATGACTTAAAATTCTGCTCAACCCTAAATTCAATTTTATCACCTTCTAACTCTAACCGAATACATCAATATGATTCTAATTAAACCCTAAACACTTCTAATTAAGTTTAACATCATTAGATTACAGATTTTATGAAACCCTAATTTATCCATCACTTTATTGTTACATGAATAACCAAAGGAAAATAAGTCAACACGACTTAAGGTACATAACTTCTTCAAAAGATAGACATATCCAAACGAAATAACAAATGTCGAATAAAAAAAAACTTTTTTTTCTTTCTTCCTTGGTTCGACCGATTTAAAAAAAATAGGGGTTATGGGTTTGTATTTATAGTGAAGAGAAAAAGATTTAGATAATTACCCAATTAAAATCATAGTTGGACTAAAATTTGTTTTTCCTTCCTCCTTTTTCTCTCATATCCGGCCTAACAAACATCCCTTTATATTTTTATTTTTAATTATATATTATCTTACACAAAAACCTTTTAATTTTTTTATTTTTATAAAAAACAATTATATATTTAGACATCTTCAAAAAGAAACTATTTTTAAAAAATACCTAAACAATAAATTTCACTTGATACTTTATTTTTGTAGATTCACATAATACTAAAATTCTACTAACAAAATTTCTAAACTAAATTTTCTATCCTCAGCGCATTCTATTTCTAAATACGTATACATACATATAAATACCGTACACACATAAAAATTTTAAACCATCATTACATTGTCACTAAATGTGAACATAATTAAATATCCATAGCAACCATAATTTCAATCACCATGAGACGATCACGCTCAATGGATTTGTAACCAACTCACATAAACACATAGTTATCATAACACATAGTGAAACTCAAGTCAATGATAACGGTTGACTAACTTGCTCAAAACATAGTTGTCACATCAATTAAGCTTATGCTTTTTCCATTTTCTATCGAGGGGGCAGCCCGAATTTGGCTCGAAAAAGAACCCCCTCATTCTATTCTTACTTTGGAAGATCTGTTTCCAAGAGAATTAACCAATTATTCCTCCTTCAAAAAACACAAATCCTAGAATGAAATTACAGTTTTCAACAAACAACGTTTTGATGAATCATTTTATGAGGCATGGGACCGTTTTCCAAGGATCACTCTTCGTAGCATGCCCACATCATGGTTTTAACAGAGTTGCATCAACTTTGATACCTTCTACAAATCTTTAACCCTAACCCGATCAAGATTCTTTGAATGTCCACCGCCGCAGGGTATCTTTTTGACAAATAACACCTCGGATGCTTTGACAATTATTGAAAACAAGTCAAAAGTTTGCAACTCACGAAACAAACCGATTGTTTTAAAAGTGAGTACGAATGGTCCTTCTTCTTCTTCCCCCGCAATTCTCCTGAGATTGCCGCTCTTGTCGAAGCCGTTAAGGCTATGCTTCATCAGAAATCTTCTCCTCATGCTTCCGAGAAAGCGGATATGAGGAAATTGTGTTTTACTTTGTGGTGGCGCATCCTTACCACCAATGTCCTTGTGTCATGCCACCGATGGCAATGTTTTTTCCGGAATATCGAGATTAATATTCAAGATATGTTTCAGCACTTCATTTAACTATAATCAGGAATACCGATACCGTCACTACTCAAGTGTAGCTAACCCAATATGACCACCCGGTTTTTGCTCAACCGAATGTCCAAAATAAGCAAACCCGTTACAATCAAGGTTTACAATCAAACGAGGAAACAATCATGGAAATCCAAGTTTATCATGCGCCGAATCAGCAAAACTCAATATGCTCCATCGAATGAATTGTCAAATTACAAGAAGATAATTGATACTAATATAAAAGCCATGCAAAATCAAATTAATAATGTGAAAAATGAATTGAGGAATGAAATGCAAACTTCAATACAAACTTCAATGTCAAATCAAACCAACGAGCTTAATAATATGATGGCTAGTTTTTTTTCCAAATGAATACCGATTCTTCTTCGGGTTCACTTCCTAGCAACACCGTTGCTAACCCTAGAGGTGACTTGAAAGCAATCACCACCTAAAGTGGTATTTCTTATGATGGACCTCCAATTCCACCTCTTCCTAAGGTGGTGGAACAGAAACCCGAGGTGACAAAGGATAACGGTCAAACAGATACCGAAAACATCCACCTTCGTAGTTCAAATTCAGCTGCCGATTGATGAGCCCGTTGTACTAGCTACCCTAAGCCTAAACCGTCTATTACCTTATTCCTTCAGAGCCAACAAACAAAAGCTCTGTGGAAAAAGAATGATAAACTAGCTCCAAATTTGTTAAAAACTTTAGTAATAACATTTCGAGCTCATTTTCCGCGGATGCACTACTACATATGCGAAATTTGCTTCATGTTTAAAGAATCCTTAATAACAAGCAAAATAATTTGACTTAGCCAAAACACCGGTAATGAGAATTGTTCGGCGCGGCTCCTAAAAAATTTGCCGAAAAACTTGGAGAACCCCGGGCATAAAAGTTTTTTTTTTCTTAATCCATGTGATTTTTCGGAGTTAGTTAATGCTTAGCCTTTGGCCGATCTTGGTGCAAGCATCACTTGATCCTCTTTCCATAGGAAGAAGCTCTCACTCCCCAACAAAAAAAAAACTCAAAAAAAAAAAATAAAAAAAAACCCGAACTTACTCTACACAACATGAATCTATGAACTTGCAGATCCGTATCGAACTACTAGTCCATCCGGTATTGCCGAAGATGTCTTTGTAAAAGTAGGAAAGTTCCATTTTCCAGCCGACTTCGTAGTAGTTGATTATGTTGTCAGAGCCTCGGGTTTCCATTAATTCTCGGAGACCCATTTTGTGTACCACGTGCTTTATTGATTATTAGTTATGGTGACGAAATAACATCTCCGAGTTGATGATGAAGCCATAACCTTTAAAGTTTGGTCCTAAACTTTGAGATACTCCTACAAAGATGATAGTGTCGATTAATCGAATCGATGTCATTTGACGTAGCTGTAAAGGATAGCTCAAAAGTGCTCTGATTCTGATAGTTCTAACGAGTGGCAATCCCACTCTGTCTTAGATCCAACCCCTATCTACTGCACTTCTTGCCCCCACCCCACCTCCCTTCGACTCTCACATCCTTTTTGAGGAAGGAGACTTCATTTTGGAAAAATCGAAGCTTTGTCTTACTAATGATTTTTAATTCCACCGAGAATTGATGAAGACGACTTTGATCCGAGGGAGACCTCTTTCTACTGCGAGAAGTTTTAAACATGATCCATCATATACTCTCCCTTCCGAAAGCGACCTTCAATTTTGAGTGAACTTAAAATCCATAAAACTCTATTGATGATCCTCCGGAGCTTATCTTGAGTATGCATTTTTGGAGGGCACCGATAAACTACCCATCATAATTGCTAAAGACTTAAAAGAAGATGAGAAGGTCCGACTTCTAAAGGTTTTAAAATCACTACAAGATTCCATCGCTTGAAAATCACTGATATAAGGGACCTGACCCTCAGTTTTTGTACTCACAAAATATATAATGGAGGATGAACTCTAAACGGCAATTCAACATCAAAGATGGGTAAAACTAAAAATTCATGAGGTTATCAAAAGGAAGTTATACAAGACTCCTGATGCCAGATTGATTTACCCCTATCATATCTTCCGATATCCTGTAGGTGACCCCGTTCATGAAGTGTGCCCAAAGAAGGGCGGTATAACCGTAATTGAAAATGATGATAATGAGTTGATACCTACTCGATTAGTTACAGGATGGCGTATATGCATTGACTACCAAAAGTTAAATGATGCCACTCGTAAAGATCATTTCTCGTTACCGTTTATGGACCAAATGCTTGAGAGACTCGCGGAAAACGAATACTATTATTTTCTAGATGGTTTCTCAAGATACTTTCAAATTCCTATTGACCCGTAAGACCAAGAGAAGACCACCTTCACTTGACCTTATGGGACGTTTGCCTACCGACGCATGCCTTTCGGCTTATGTAATGCTCCGGGCACGTTCCAAAGGTGCATGATGGCCATTTCCACTAATATGATCCATCAAACATTGGAGGACTTCACGGACGATTTCTTGGTCTTCGGATTCTTTTCTCTTCCGTCTCTCCTATTTAGCCAAAATGCACAAAACGGGTGCGTAAGACACTAATTTAGTTTTAAATTTGGGAGAAAATTCAGTTTTAATGGTAAAAGAAGGCATTGTTCTAGGGCATAAAATTTCAAAGTCTGGGATTGAGGTCGACAAATATATATTTGATGTTAAGCTAAACGCCCTCATCTGGACTTTCGTTAAATGCATTCAAAGTTTTTAGGTCACGACGGGTACTGCATCGTCGCTTTATTTCAGACTTTTACTAAAATGCCTGGCCGATGACTCATCTTCTTGAAAAAGATACCCCTTTCATCTTCTCAAAAGAATGTATTAAATCATTTAATATACTTAAGAAGAAGTTAACCAAAGCTTCGATTTTAGTTGCCCCTGATTGGGACCTACCATTCGAAATTATGTGTGATGCTAGTGATTACGCGGTAGGAGCAGTCTTGGGGCAACGTAAGACCAAACATTTTCAGCCTATACACTATGCTAGTAAGACCATGACGGATGCTCAAGCACATTACACTACGACGGAGAAAGAATTATTAGCCGTGGTGTATGCTTTCGAGAAATTCTGGCCTTATTTAGTCTTGTCGAAAACCATAGTGTATACGGACCACTCGCTCTCAATAAACTTCTTGCCAAGCCAAGAACAAAACCGAGAATATGCTCCAGTAGAGATACTCCTACGCCAAGCATTGATGTCATTATTCGTGATTAAAAAGGAGCGGAAAATCTCGCCGCCCGACCACTTAATCATAGACTTGAAAATCCCACCGTCAAGGATGTTCTCGAGAAACAAGAAATTACCGAAACTATCCTCTCGAGCCTCTTGGTAGGGTTACCTTTCGGTGGTGATTCAAGTACCACCCCAAATAGTTTGCCGACATGCAAACTACCCATGCAGGGATTTTATTGTGAAAGGGATGTCGTCCCAATAAATAAAAAATTCTCAAAGATGTAATCATTATTTTTTAGACCACCCCTACATGTTTTCGAGTTTGTGCGATCCAATGATTAGAACCATTTTGTTTACGGCCAAGAAGAAGCCTTTGATACCCTCAAAACTGGCTTGCCATAATAGACCCACCGGTGGACAATCATGGTGCCTAACCTACACTACTAATAAAATCTTTGATTCCGGCTTTTATATTGGCCAACTGTTTATCGTGATGCCGATGACAATGGTCACACGTTGTGTCGCTTGTCAACGTCAAGGCAAAATTTCGCAAAAAGATGAAATGCCTCAAAATGCAATTCAAGTTTGCGAGATCTTTGACGTGTGGGGCATTGATTTTATGGGCCCGTTCCTGTCTTCTCGAGGGAACAAGTACATTCTCGTGGCCGTCGATTACTTATCGAAATAGGTTAAAGCGAAAGCGCTCTATACCAATGACGCCCGAGTTGTTTGCAAAAATTGTAAATATCACTTCGCCCCGATTTGTAACCCCCACCGTGCTATCTTTAGTGATACGCTGTACCCACTTTTTGCAATACCAAATTGCAAAGTCATATGCTTAAATACGGATTACTCACCGCTCTCCACACGCGTATCACCCACAAAAAAGTAGGCAAGTTGAGGTTTCAAATCGTGGTTTGAAATATAATTAGAAAGGACCGAGCTTCGTAACGCTTTCAAAACAAAAACCCGATCGGGTGAATCTCCTTAAAAGACTAGTTACGGAAAGTCTTGTCATCTCCAATCGAACTTAAACACAAAGCTATGGGCCATGAAACATTGGCAAAATTGAAACCTTAAGACCGCAGGTGATCACCGGAAAGTTAAATTAAATGAATTAAATGAACTCCGGGATCAAGCCTACGAGAACTCTTTAATCTACAAAGAGAAAACAAAGAGGATCCATGACTCCAAGATAAGGAACCAACAAACGCGCGTTTTCAACGTTGGTGATTGAGTTCTTCTCTTCAATTCTCGATTAAAGATCTTCTCGGGCAAGCTCAAAACCTGTTGGACCGGATCGTTCATCGTTGCTCAAGTTTTCCCTTATGGTATCTCGAGTTATCTCAAAGCGACGGGCACAAACTGCAAAGTAACGGGTCCATGAGACTCAAACACTTATTTTTTGGTGTGAATACCACCCATGTTGTCACCGGACTCCAAACATTCCCCATGGATAACTAAATTCGGGAACGAAAAAAAAGGTCAAGCTTAGTGACTCTTTACTAAACAAGCGATTCGTGGTGGCAACACATGCATATCCTAATATAATATATAATGAATAATATGACGTGAAGAGTCGCCTCTAACTTTCTCGTGTTGCGTGGTTGTGTTGTATGTCCGGATTTTATGCCCCGGAGTAATGAGACTCTCGTGCTCATCACTATGGTTTGTCTTCGTTCCCACTCGAACTTCAATCCTTAGAAATGATTATGGGAATCTAATATCCTAAATCTTATCGACTAACGATTTATCTATTGTCAACTAAATAAACGGCTTTGGATTTACGTAGAGACCCTTCTTAAAACATTGAGGACAATGTTCAATTCTAGTATGGGGGGATCTATCGATTTGATTGTGCCTGCAGTCGTTGTTTTTACGTAATCCTGTTTTTACCACTAAAATACCAAAAAATGAAAAATTTTAAAAATTTTCAAAATTAAAATAAGTGTTTTGTTAATATCACAATGTGACTTCCTACTCATAGATAAGAAAAAATTTTGACTTATCTCGATCGCTGCGTGTTGAGCCTTAGTCTTTGCCCATAACCTTTATAAACTTTCTAAGCTAGTTTTATTTGACTAAGCATTCGCGGATCTTTTTATTAAAAATTTTAAATTTGCGAAGAACGAGAAATGATAGAGTTAATTATGAGTTAGATACTAAGCAAGGATTAGTTGGAAATCTTAAGAGCTCATAAGTGTAGTTTGTGACTTTTTCTCCCATAAGCTTCTAACCGGACTAATAATACGTGCTCTTTTCAAAAAATAAACTTAAATCAACGATTTTTGAAGTATAGTCAATAACAATAATTTATTTAGTCTTAGTTCAAATTTATACTTAAATTTTATAAAAAGAAATTTTCTCTATATCGTGGTAATATAAAGTCTAAAAAAATGAAAAATGAGGTAATAATAATAATAATAACCGTGGGCTAATAAAAGTTTACTGCATCTTGCCGGCTCACAACCGATGTTGCAGTCTTCTAAATAAGGCACATAGTAATTATCCGAGACTGATAAAAGTTTGCTGCATCTTGCCGGCTCACAACCTATGTTGCAGCATTCTAAAAGGTCGAGGATTTCCTTAGTTTAAAGGATGTATAGTTATATTAAGTGTAATATATGTGATTTAATAAATATAGGGAAAATCTCTTTTTCTTAAATTTAAATATGCTTGTGAACTAAGACTATTTCATTTTAACTTGTGATTTTTCTAAATGAATTATTTATTTAACGGGAAGCCTAAGAGTTTTTGAAACAGTTCCAATACTATTCTCTGTGTGTCAAAATCCTGGTCACCTAAGCCGGTCTCGGCTGGGATGTGCCGAGAAGAAAGTCGCTACATGGAATGATCTCGCCTTCAAAATCATAATTCTTGGGTGGAACGTGAAGCATAGAAATATTGCAATTTTCTTAAAGAGGTTGATCCATGGTTGAAATTCGAAATAAGCACATTCACCTAAGATATAATAATTGTCGGGAGTGAAAAGTTTCACAAGTTACAAGTATGAGTAGTGTTAGCATCTTAACTTATATTTAACGGTGATTTCGTTTTTAAGCTTGGTTTGGGACAAGTGAAAAATCGGGAACGATGAATTTATCCTTTTTGGGCATTTTAGGATTGAAGTGCTTCTTATTCTATGACCCTAAAGGTTATGAAATAACGAAAGTCCAAACATTCTAGTTAGAAAAAGAAAAAGGAAAAATATAAAAAAAATATGTGTAGTAGTTAGTGTAGATTTATAAAAATGGTCAAAACGGGGCTTTTCAAAGCTAATGATTCTTTAATTCCCCTTGATGAACACTTAGCTACTTTTCGAGGTAATTAGTCGAGGGGGATTGAGATTCTTGGTTTTCTAAAGTGTTTACTTATGGCATTGCGTGAGGACACGACAATAGTTTAGTATGGGGGATTTTGGTATGTGCTTAATTACACATACCTTTTACCTATAAAAACGAGCCTAAATGACCAAAAACGGACATAAAATGCCAAATATATATGTGTTTTGCTTTGTATACTGTGCAGGTAACAGATATTCACTAAAGGACAAAAACGAAGCCAAAACCGACAAAACCAAGCACGGGAATGGAAAGAGCGTGAAAAGTCAAAGTCAGAGTCAAAAAGTCAAAGTCAAAGTCGAAGCCAAAGACGTGTGCATCTTAAATGGGCCAACCCGCACCCAAATTAATGGGCCGAGTCAGCCCATTAAGCTTAATTATTAAATTAAAAGCCCATGTTATAAGCCTAAATCAATTATAAAAGCCCAAATCCAAAACCACTTAAACCGGCCCAAGTTCATAAGCCCACTAGCCTATAACCATAAACCCTTAAGCCTTTTACATTGTTAGTCCTTGGGGACTAACAAAGATAGTCCCTAAACTATTACACCTCTAGTCCCTAAACCATTTCACCCTTAGTCCTAATCTTTACACCGTTAGTCCCTAACCCTTAACTCCCGTTAACCCTGCACCCAAATATACCTTTTCCCGCCAAGAACTACTATTCATCCATCCCTTTCCTCGGCCCCTGGTCAATGAAACAAACCCATCACTCTCACCTTCGACCCTACTTCACAAACCAACAAACCCACGATGGCAATCCTAAGAGAATTGATTGGATGAGACAAATTCAATGGCTTGGATTAAATTGAAGAAGCACAAGATGGATTGAAGGGCTCAGATTGAAGTTTGGATATCACTCACACAAGAAACACACCCTGCACCTTAGTTTTTATATAAATAGATTAGGTTTTCATTGTAACAGAAAAGTAGTTTTTGAATGTAGTATAGGAGTAGTGTGAAATTTATTTGTAGCTAATTTTTAGCTTATTTTACTTATTGTCTTTTACTTTCAAAAGTCTTGTAACCTTTTAATGAATTAATGCAAATTTCAGTTTTAAAGTTTTTACAAATTTGTCTCTTTTAAAATTTTATGCATTCAAGCTTATTTTTGTTCACAAGTCATTTCTATAAGCTCTTGTAAGCTTATAGAACCTGTTATACTCATATAAGCTTATTCTAATAGCTTTTGTGAGTTTTTACTGTTTCATTTAGCAAGTTTCTGGTTTTTTAGCTTTTGGATGATAAGCTTAACTTGGAAGGGCTTATGGGTTTACCAGGTTGTTTTTAAACAAGCTGGAGCTTGTTGAATAGCTCTAAGAGCATGTTGATTCCCTGTTTTGTGCAAGGGACCAAAGTAAAGCTCTTTTGAGCTTGTTTGCCCTTGTTTAGAGCAAAGGGCAAGGTACTCTCTCCTTTTCTCATTTTGGTTTAAAACTGCTTATTTACTGCTTATCATTGCTTACTTATGTTGTTCATTGCTTATTTATGCCTGCTTATTGCTTATATGTCATTTACTTATCTTTTGAGTTAAAACTGTCTTATTTTGCTTTAAAACTGCTTATTCTTATTTGCTTATTTCTATTGCTTATCTTTGTGTTTTAATTGCATATTTGTTCTTATTTAGCCTTATTCTCAATCTGTTTTTAGTTTTTTATAAGTTTTCCAATCCTGTTATAGCTTATGGGTTTTTTGGATTTTTATAGGGGTGTTTGGGATAAGAGATTAGTCCTTCCCCAATCTACCTAATCAAACTATCAACCCCTGCCTAAAGTAGTTTTAGAGTTTTTAAGGGAGTGTTTGGATTAAGCATGAAAATCTGTCTCAGCCGATTGTTGGCACTCAAATTACTTTTGTCAAGTTCAGTTAAGGTCTTAGAGTTAGATTTGAGCAAGTTAAAGTAGGAATTATTAAGTTTGAAAGTTTTTTTTATCATAGATCATAGTCTGCTAGTATTAAGTTTAGGTCATACTGCTTATTCATTTAGTCTTTTGAAAAATTGCATTTAGAGAAGTTCTAAGTAGTCTTTACTTGTTGCATTGAGTCAATTTAAATCTGTTTTTAAACCATTGTCATTTTAAAAATCATTTTGAGCATGTTTTCTTTAAAAAGGTTTTGAATGATGAAGATTATAATAACAACTTGTGCAGATCTTTTAGAGAGTTGTTTAGCTTATTTTTGGTTAACTTGAGTCTATATGAGCTTATTTTAACTTATTTTAAATCTGTTTTAAGTTCTCTTTGGTCATAAGTGTCCTTAAGTTTTTAAAGCATTAAGTAGCATCTCATTAAATATCCAAAAACAAGTTTGAATCTGTCATTTTTATTTTTTTTTCCTTTTCCAGTTTATTTCCTTAATTGCTTAGCTTAATTTTAGCTTATTTGAGTCATTAGAGTAAAGGTCTTAATCTGTTTTTAGTCTATAGCTTATTCCAAATGCTTATTTGATCTTATTTGTAGCTTAGAATTTAGTCTAAAGTCCTTTAAAACCTTTTTTTATGTCCAACTATCTTTTATACCTTTTAGTATTTTCAGCTTATACATTGTGCTTATTTTCTAGTTACTATTGCTTATTAGGTCTAGGGTCAGGTTGTCTCAAGCTGGTTAGCTTTTCTAAGTAGCTTATTGAGTCTTTTAAATAAGCTGCTTATAGTGTCCTTTCATTCCAAAAAGCAAAAATAGTAGCCTAGTCTGTCTCTTTTAAGTGATGATTCTAGCTTAATGTCTTTATCTTATGTGCTTAATTTTGTCATTAACTTATAGTTGTTCGTTTGTTTTAAACTTTTAGCTTATTTTCTATAGCTTTTTAGTGCTTAATCTTAGCTCATAGTTTGTCAAAAGCCTTTTGGTATCTGTTTTTATGCCTGTTGTCTTAGTGTTTCTTTTTATGATTTTTAGCTTAATTTGATAGCTTATTTCTTGTTATAATTGCTTATTAGGTATAAGTCTATGTCAGTTTCAGCTTATTTGCATTTCATTCTGCTTATTGAGTCTTATAGTTCAAGTTCAAATCTGTCTTAAAATTTCAAAAAGCCA
>BQNB010080362.1:3375-29957 GCA_026074375.1 Tanacetum coccineum
TTTGTTTACTTGAGTAGGTTGCGTTGGAGCAAGATGAGCTTCCATCAAAGGTTGGACATGATTTTTGAGCTCGATTAGACGATGGTCGGATGTACTCGGGACATCTTAAGGCAAAGTGATTGCTTTGACCGGCTTAGTGAGATCCCTTGGGTCGTTCTAACTTTCATTGTCATAGAGGGCGAGGTCCTCTAATAATGCCCAGGATTCTTCGGCGTTTCGGTCACGAAGCTTGCCACCGGGCGATTGATTGATGGTTCATCTTGTGACGGGATTGACATGGTTATAAAAGATTTGGACTTAGAGCCAAAGGTCGATGCCATGATGAGGGACTTTTTATAGTAAGTCCTTGAAACGAGTCCATGCTTCAGATAGAGATTCTTCATGATGTTGTTGGAACATCAGAATATCATTGCGGAGTTTTGTAGTTCTTCTCAGTAGAATGAATTGAGCAAGGAAACGAGTAGTAAGATCATCCCATGTGGTGATGGATCCTGCTGGAAGTCGTTCAAGCCTATTGCTAGCTTGATCGCGAAGGGAAAATTAAAATAAACGTAATCGCATTCTTTCCCTATTTTCACCATCAAGGTCAAGTAAGTCCACAAGTTTTAAGAAATTTAGTTTGGATCCTCGGACCGAAGTCCATAGAATGAGCATCCGTTTTGCATCAACCAGATGGTGTTGGATCGAAGAGGTACCACGTTGTTCCCTACGGGGAGCTCAATGGTATTCCCGTAGCCTTTGTGGCTAGGTTTGGAGTAATCTCCAAGAGTACAGATAGGATTCTCGTCTCCTATGGAGGTTGACGAGAATGGATTACAAAACAAATAACATAAAGAAAAGATAGACTACGAGAAAGCTAATATACGGAATTAAAGTCTCACTTGAAAGGATTCAAGCGGGTAGAACTAAGTTAAACTATGATCAAAACCTAACTATTCCCCGGTAACGGCGCCAAAAACTTGACGCGGTCGTCGTAGGACTTCAACAAGAAGTTTTACAAGTCCCTAGGCAGAGTACCTAACCGTTGTAGTAGTAGTATAGTCAAGACTCGGGGGTTGTTATCGTTCTCTTGGGAAATATGTTGGGAAGGCTTAATCATGTTCCAACAGAATTCTAGGGGTTGAGAGAAGATTATTTTTTGTGTTTTTATCTTTTATAGAAAGCAGGTAAATCTATAGTTTGATAGGTTAGTTTATTTAACTATTAACTAAATTAATATCTAATCTACTGGTGATAACTTTATGATAATTAAATGTATTTACTTAATCATGCATTACTTATCAGATTGCTTCTCCTAATCCTGTTGCCTTGTCACACTTATGATGATTTGTGTAAGTATTTCCTAGGTCATGAACGGATTACACGAACCCGTCGTCTATTTAATATTCCGTTAAGGCAACGCACAAGTAAGGTAGGATGAAGACTATTACTGTGACAACCGTGATTTAGCGAGATTAGTTTAACCATTAGTGTTAACTTGCCTGGTTTTATGAGTTTGGTATTATGTGCTTAAGATTAATTGATGATATGTGTGTTATGATATTCGTTCTATTATAAGTGTCTGTGATAGTAGAAATGAATGATTTAGTCATTTTATTTCGTATGTGATGGTGATTTCGGAAGTATAGTGATTTTTGTTATTTTATCGTTGGTAAAATTGAAGAAGTATGTATCGTTAAGTTTCGAGTTGAGATTAATTAGTAAATTGAGATTTTACAATTTATTTATGAAGTAATAAGTAAATAATAATTTGGGGAAAAATAATAATAAGTAGTGTAAGTGTTTTATTTTAAGTTATGTATTTACTTAAGTATTTAAAGTAAATAAGTAGTGAATAGTTTTGTATTTAAATACATATATATATATATATATATATATATATATATATATATATATATATATATATATATAATATATATATATATATATATTATATATATATATAATTAATAACCAAGGTGGTGATTCAAGTGTAATCAAGAAAAGGTTTATGTATGTTTTCAATTAAGTTTTTGTTTAATCTTTTTATAATTAGTAACTTTAATTGATGGAATAATTAGGGTTCATAAATTTTCTATAAATTAACGATATAAAACTATATGGGAGTGTTCGGGATTCGAATTAGAGCATGTTGGTGCAAACGGTTTAGTTTAGAACGCGTTAGATTGAAAGTTAGGGTTTGGCAGAATTTGGTCGTGTTGATGAATGATTTTCAATGATAAAAACGCGTTTTGGGTTGATCTTATGTTAAATTGAAACTTCAGGGAGTCTAGGTTTCCAAAAAGTCCAGCCCCAAAGGTTTTGATGGTCGGGACGATTAGTCAATAAATTATTTGCCAAGAAAACATTGTCAAAACTGTAAATTATGGTCAGATTTGGGGATGATTTGGGTGAGTAAACCCCTACATTAAAAAGTTAAATTGGTGGTTAGCAAAAAAATTAGAGTCATATATTATGTGTCTATTAACTCCAGCTCAACGCACAAGTATTAATTCAATGTCTAAGTATTTTTAGAAAGATCAAACCTTTTGGTGTGCGTTGAGATCCGAATTTGGGTACTTTGTGGTGTTGAATTTTTATAAAACAGTTAGGCTTAATATTATTTTTTCTAAAAAATTACAGTAGTTCATAACCCATTAGGAAGGTAGTTAATGAAAGGGGAAAAGTTAATTTAATGATTTAGTATTTTATTTGTGGTCATAAAGTGACTATAAAATTCTGCCAAAAAACTAGAAAACAAGAATAAATGATTAAAAGTATTTAGAGTATATGTAACTTATGAGAAGTATGGTAAGGGGTTTATAATCGTAATATAAACCTAGTAGTCTATCAATTGATAGTTACATCATCTTGGGCATTTAACCTAATCGCGTGTAACATGGGTTTTATTTGTGTTTAGTTGATTTCAAGGATATTGTGTAGTAGCTGTGCATCAGGTGAGTTTCATAGTCTCATTTTTACTATGTTTTCTTAGGTTGGAAATGATGCAAAATATGTTTGGCTTTGAAATGTTTTAATTTTGCTGTGATTATCGTGTGTTAATTGCTTCGCATGGATTTTATGTATATTAATGTTATTGTGCTAATGTTGATGCGTTGTGGAACTGAGGGTTAAGTTCCTACCCAATGTTATTGTGAGCTTCAGATGATCTGAGGGTACGTACCTACCCAATGTGTTTTGCTTTGTATCGAGGGGTAACGTTCTACCCATGTTGTGTGCTTTGGAACCGAAGGGTAAACATTCCTACCATTACTATGAGATAATTGCTTTTGTGGCTTGGATTGGGGGACACGTTCTTCTAGTATGGTTGTTTTGGATGTATGCATGTTAGCCTGTTAATAGTTAGCTTAACAGTCCTGCCATTGTCTCATTTTATTAATCATAGTAAATTGATTTTAAAGCTTGAAATTGTGTGTGTAAACTATGACTCTCACAACCGTTGTGGTTGGATGTTTTTCTTAAGCATCTTTTCAGTGTTGAACATAGCGAAGTTAAGATGTAAAGATTCGTTGGATATAGAGACTTTAGGACATTACTAATGGGAAGTCTTCTTTTCTAGTGTCTTCATGCATATTTTTGTACTTTGGGATATTTGATTTGTTATGATTATTTAGTTTGGACTTTATTTTCTATGTCAATGTATTGTTGCTGTGCTGAATTAACCTCAATACAAGACCCTTCTTGTGTTTGGTATCGTCATAACACTTTATTTTTAATATAATTGCATTTTAGACATTCTCTATTCGTTGACATCAATGTGCTGTGATGATGCCTATCTTGTTACGCCTTGGTCGCTCCCGCGCACGCTTGGCGGGTGTTGGATTGTGACCGATTAGGTATCAAATCCAATAGGTTATAGAGAAGTAGATGGTTTGACCTAGACTATAACCCAGGAGTCCTTCATATAGCTGCATAATAGGATCTATGTGTTTAGCTATCTAGGCATTTTGTTTTCTTGCATTTTTTTTGAGTTTTATTTTGACCCACGAGCTACTCGATATCAGAAGATCTAGAAGAGGAGCCAATTGAGAAGGAGCCTCTCGAGGAACCGAATGAGGAAGGTTAGTTAGAAGAGTCGGAGAATGAGGCCGACTCAGATCTCTTGTCGGATGCTCGTAGCAGGCATGGACCCGCGAAGTCGGGTGACTATTACGAAAGAAAAGTCAAACCCAAGCGAGGCCTAGCATAAGTTTATCCCGTCGTTTACCTCGACACGTGCTATCAATGATTTCTTTAAAACATTACGTCTTTTGGGCACTTCGAGAGCTTCGTTTTCTTTCTATCGTTTTCGATTTTATCTTTATATAAATAAATATTGTTTTGATGGAGCATCATTTTTGTGTTATTTTGGAGTGGTATATGTGCATATATGTGTAGTCTTGGAAGCAAGTACACATGTGAAAGGATGCACTTATAATTATGGGTGGCCAACATAATTATAAAGGCATCACACACGTAGACTTGTGACCATGATTGCATTGATCGGTGTTTGCTTGTTAGTTGGTAGTGTAAGATGTTATATTATGTGCGGTTGTATTATAAATAGTTTCATAGTTGGTAAGTTTCCCTCCTATCTATCGTTTGCGGATACCCCGGATACCTGTTATTACTATTATTACGATTATTGAGTTTGTTCGTCTGCTCGATTATTCGTTCGGATATATAACCCTCATTTTAGCATTCCTTGTTCGTACCATGTCGGTATGGATGATCTAACTTTTCTATTCGGCGTCTTGATGAATATTGGTTGTTCGGATCTGCTTCTTTGGATATTGGTACATTTCATTGGTTCTTTCGTTGTACTGATTACTCGTATGAGTATCAAAATTTTCTTTTAAGCACTAATTGTTCCTAACATATTAGTACGGATCATTACTCTGTTTTTTATATATCCTTTAGTTTTGGTAACATGTGCGTCATGTTCTTGTACGACGCTTTTCAAATGGTTGTTCTTTTGAAACGTGAAGTAAGGATAAAGTCTTTACGTTTTTCTTTTGGTTCGTAATGTCTTTGTATGAATTTCTCTTATGCGTGTTTGCCTCCCTGTTATTCTCACTATATGGTTCCCGATACTTTCTTTCGCTTTCAAACAATAAAATTGTGTTAGAGTCTTTACGGTATTTTACAATCCCTATTGGTATTATGATGTCCTTTGTTTGAGTAATATATTTATATTGATTTTGTCGAGTTATGAAAATCTTTCGATAGGATAATGCTTGTGGGTTATTGGAAAAATTATTTTGAATGATCTTATTAATCACGTTTGAACCGTTTAATGAAACATATTCTATATGAACCAAACTATGTTTACAATGATTATTAATAAACAACAGTCTAAATTATCTATACCCCACATAAACCTTCCAAAAACCAAAAAACATAAATAAAATCACCCAAAAAAATCATCACATTATATCATAAAACCACACTCCCCCCAAACACCACCACCCCCACCCAACATCCCTCCCCCCCCACCCCCCCTTAACATCAATTCTGTTGTAACCCCATATAATAACCCACAAAATAAAAAAAAACATCCCCCATAAACCCCTCAAAAAAAACCTCACACAAACCCCATCAAAAAACACCACCCTCCCAACCAAAACAACCATAAACACCCAATCAATAAAACCATAAAACCCCATCCAAAACACACCCCCTAACCCTCTATTTACATACTCCCCCCCCCCCCCCCCCCCCCCTCTACCCCCAGATCAGTCGGTTTTATATGTCGCCAGCTCTCTCTCAATATATAAAAATTCCTATTTTGTATTTTTATCATGTCTGATACGTATCATTATTCGATATGTGTATCATTTTTGTCTTGGTACGCTTCTGTTGACTCTTTTGTTTGCGTTTCTATCGGGTATAGATATTCTATCCTTTCTTTTAAGGTTCTTACACCCTACCAACCCCTTGACTCTGACATTTTCAAGCATATGATACCAATTCCACCTCTTAACATCGTTTACTAAGGCCTTTGGACTTCGATATTCCCGTCTTGCTTCACCCTCCCACCCTTCGTCTAGCTTCGTCACCTCCCCTCCTAGCCAATCTCCGTCCACCCCCCCCACCCCAATATTACGTTTTTATTCGACCATGTTAATCTATGTGGGGAGCACTGTGTTGTTCATAAAGAAGGACGGCTTCTTTCGATATGTGCATAGACTATCGTAGCGTTGGCGAGTCTGAACACCAGACTATCATCCGGGATCGACCATTGTTCGAACAGTTACAAGTTCGCGTTTATTTTTCGTTAGTTATCATCAGTTGATGAGAGTGGTTGAGGATGATATTCAAGACTGTCGTTTAGGACGCGTACGGAAACTTTTGAGTTTACGGTTATGCCTTACGGGTTAAACTAAAGCACCAGCGGTCTTCATGGACTTAATGAAGGGTTTGCAAAAGTTACTTAGTTAAGTTTGTCATTTTTCATATTCATTGACGGACATCTTGATTCTACTCAAGATTAAGGAGGATTCATGAGGTTCATTGTGTGTGTGTGGTTGCTAGAGCTGCTAAAGAAGGAGGGTTGTATGCTAGTTTCCAAGTTGCAAGTTCTTGGTTGCAAGAAGGCATGTTTCTCGGTCACTGTTGGTTCAATCGTATTGGGTATTCACGTGGACCCAAGTAAGATTGAGGCAGTAAAGAACTGGAAAGTACTTACGACGCCGTCTGAGATACGATCAATTTTTAGGGTTAGCTGGGTACTACCGACGTTTTATCGCAAACTTTTCTAAGATTTCTAAACCCCTTACTTCGTTGACTCAGAAAAACAAGAAGTATGAGTGGGGCGCAGAGCAGGAGGAGGCTTTCTAGACTTTGAAAGATAATTTGTGGTGATGCTTCCAATTACTGTACGTTGCGCCTGATGGGAATGAAGAGTTTGAAGTTTACTTACGATGCGTCGAAATCACGGAGTATGTTGTATAGCATGCAAAGAGGCAGGTAATCGCTATTGCATACGACAATTGAAGATCCATGAGAAGAATTATACAACACACAATCTAGAGTTTGGAGCAGTAGTGTTTACTCTTAAGACTTGTAGGCATTACTTATAGGGAACGAAGAGTGTCATTTATACAGATCATAAGAGTCTTCAACACATATTCGATCAGAAGGAGTTGAATATGTGTCAAAGGAGGTGGATTGAGTTATTTAGCGATTATGAGTATGAGATTTGTTACCATCCGAGAAAGGCGAATGTAGTGGCTGATGCATTAAGTAGAAATAAGAGAGTGAAACCAAGACGAGTACGCGCAATGTCCATGACTATTAGATAAGTGTTAAGGACAAGATATTGGCTGCTCCAGGTGAGGCGTCCAAGGTAGAGAACGCGACAGCAAAAATGTTGTGTGGCCTGGACCAACTAATGGAAAGGAAGGAAGATGGAGGTATGTATTTTATATGGGTTCCATTAATAGGTGATGTATGGACATTAATTATGGACGAGGCTCATGCTGAGGTATTGGATACATTTCGGGAGCGGATAGAATACTATGACATAGAGATATGTATGGTGGCCATGTATTAAGAAGGATATTGCTACCCATGTTAGCAATTGTTTGACTTGTTTAAAGGTGAATGCTGAAACATCAAAGACCTTCGGGTTTATTGCAACAACTAGAGATGCCTGAGTGTAAATAGGATATAATAACTATAGACTTTATTACAAGGTTGCCGAGATCAAGTAGTGGGTATGATACAAATTGGGTAATAGTCGATAGACTGACTAAATCAGCCTATTGTCTGGAAATACGAGAAGGTTACAAGATGGAGAAGTTAGCAGGGCTTTATAATGATGAGATAGTAGCAGGGCATGGAGTGCCCGTGTCAATCATCTCAGATCATGATGGAAGGTTTACTTCAAGGTTTCTAGCAAATATTACAGAAAGCCTTAGGGACGCGATTGGATATGAGTAGGGCTTATCATCCTCAGACGGATGGACAAAGTGAGCATACAATTCATAAATTGGAATATATGTTAAGAGCGTGTGTGATCGACTTTGGTGTCAGTTAAGATGTTCACCTACCGTTAGCTGAATTTTCATATAATAATAGTTACCATTCAAGTATTTGATGTGCTTCGTTTGAGGCACTATATTAGAAGGAGGGAATAAAAAAAATAAATGAAAAAAAAAAAAAAAAAAACAAAAATTGGTTAGGTCGCCCGTCCTATGGGTTGAAATTGGTGAAAGTAGATTGATTGGACCGGAATTAGTGCAAGAGACTACTGATAAGGATTTCTTGATAAAGGAAAAGCTCAAAGCTGCGAGAGATCGTCAAAAGAGGTATGCTGATAATAGGCGCAAGCCACTAGAGTTTGAGGTTGGAAATCAAGTGTTACTGAAGGTATCGCCTTGGAAAGGCGTGATACATTTTGGAAAGAAAGGTAAGTTGGCACCAAGAGTCAAAAACTTGTATCGCAAGATTTGATCATTGACTGGAAATCACATACCCTTAACTTCACAACGATTCTTTTGTAGTCGTTCATTCCCACACGACCACAATCGAGCATTAATACTTCTTGCACTTCAAAGGCCTCTGTCACTTTTTCTACCACGTTATCATACACACTGTTATTGCTGCACAAGGAGGATAATCCTTTAGGCAATTTTCTTAGAGGGCAAGTTAAAGAAAGGCTAGATATGGTACTTAATTTTCAATATTAAGTTTTGAGTAATCTTGGTATTAAAGCTAATTATCCAGCCTTGATTTGAGTAATAAGATAATTAAAAGCAAAACTTGTTTGTCCAAACATAAACTGCCCCACTTGCTGCTATTTTATGTGATTTAGGCTTCTCCTTTCAAAGCCCGTAGGTCCGTTGTGTTTGAGAATTTGAGGGTCTGCTGTACCCTCATGTATGGTACATGTGTTCTTTTGGTCTCTAACACCATAGTCTCTTTGTATTGTTATGTTGTGCAGAGTTTTTTGTCTTTTATTTTTTTGCTGCTTATAGTTTGTTTGGTCTTGGTGTATTGTGTTTTTTTGGTCCATATTCTTCACCATCTTGGTTATATAGTGGATGCCTTTGCTTGTAATCTTTTTGTTTTGGTTTGGAATAAATTGCCCTTCAAAAAAAAACTTGTTTGTCCAAACAGTAAGAACAGACTATTGCAATTCCGAGACGCTAATAGTTCGTTCTCAAACTGAGTCAACAAAAGATAAATGCATTTGTTAATAAATTTGCACTGTAACAAAAAAATAAGCCACATATAGGAAGATGGAATAAAGCTACATGTGCCAATAGATGAGATTACGGTTGACAAAACCCTTCGTTTTGTTAAGGAATCCGTAGAAATTATGGATCGTGAGGTTAAGAATTTGAAACGTAGTATAGTTTCACTTGTTTAAGGTTCGTTGGTTCAAAAACGTGGCCTGAGTTCCGTGGGAAACATGAGACTCCATATGGACAGCTAAGTATCCCCGATTGTTGTTGACGTGCTGTGACCTTCTTTGTTAAATTTGGGAAAATTTTTTTAAAGGAGGGGATAATGTGACAACCGTAATTTAGCGAGGTTAGTTTAACCATTAGTGTTAACTTGCCTGGTTTTATGAGTTTTGTATTACGTGCTTAAGATGAATTGATGATATGTGTGTTATGATATTCGTGTTAATTATAAGGAATTTGTGATAGGATAGTAGAAATGATTGATTCAGTCATTTCATTTTCGTGTATGTGATGGTGATTTCGGAAGTATAGTGATTTTCGTTATTTTATCGCCGGTAAGATTGAAGAAGTATGTATTGTTAAGTTTCGAGTTGAGATTAATTAGTAAATTGAGATTTTACAATTTATTTATGAAGTAATAAGTAAATAATAATTTGGGGAAAAATAATAATAAGTAGTGTAAGTGTTTTATTTTAAGTTATGTATTTATTTAAGTATTTAAGGTAAATAAGTAGTGAATAGTTTTGAATTTAATATATATATTATTTATTTATTGAATGAATTACAAACAAAAAGAAAAATGAACGGTAGGGGGGATTTAAATCATTTCTTATACTCATACTTGATACATAATTGTAATTGTCATCTTGAAGACTTGAACTACATCAATCATTATGCTAGGTTTCAATACAAACTATAAAGACTACCAAATCCAACAATATAAATAGTTTTTATATATATAAACTATTGCATTGTTTGATTCGAACGTTCATCAGGTACTACACTAAACCCTCAACTTCAAGCACAGTGTTGCAAAAACTTGATAGGTGGCCTTTCAATGTGGTATATTTATTAGTAAGGGTATTATAGTTTGAAAATAATAGAGCCAATATAGAATGTGTTCCTCTTTGTGCCAATAATGTGTATGAATGTTAAACATTTTGTTATATTTTTTGCTCGAGTTAATTTTAGACTTGGGTTGAGCTGAAAGTAAGCCAAGCCAGCCCAAAATAATAGGAACCTGAAACAAAACAGCCGATAACCCGATCTCTTATACGGTCAGGATGCGGGTCATAATTTTTGAAACCAAAAATCTATTCAATCTATTATATTACTACTATTTATGCAACTAACATAATGTTGGTCCCCAACTTTATATGAAATCGTCGTCAATTCTAAAGATGATAACATAAAATTCCTTGCTCCTATAAAGATAACTAAAGAGCATAATAAAGTATCATTCATATAGGACTCCATGCAGTATTTACAAATCAAGAATCTAATAAACATAAGTATCATTTCAAATTACAACATTTCAATCATATATTTCACGAGGCAAACCTTAAAAGAATTTCAACAGCATAATCTCTGCAACTTTTCTCCTTTGAGCACATACTATGGCGCACATCGCATGCGGGTAATTATGTGGGAAACACTTGTAGTGATCGTCACAACAAGATGCATCTTCCAACGAACAACCTCCCTAAGTGGATTAGTAGCCATAATACTCATAAATACAACAGCAAGTGGTGGCTTCAGGGCAAGTGTTGTACTTGTCGCAAACCAGTTCAGGTGTGACTGGTGATGGAGGTGATGGACCAGGGTTCAGTGGTTTTTGACCAGTCCTGATTGGGTACGAAGCTTCCATTGCAATACCACATTTACTTGCCTTATCTTTAATGCTTATTTCCATTTTCAATTACCCCAACTCACCCCATTTTGCACCCCATGAGTTCTTTACTATCATATAATCTTTGACATTTTCTGCCCGTAACCAACATGGAGCTTACCATGGTCCAAATCAGTTGCAACAAATATCGAATTTACCAAAAAGTTATCGTTAGTCCCTATTTATTTACATGTTTGTAATTTTCATATATTTAGATAATATACACGACATATTACCAAAGTGTGGTATTGTAATTCCCTACCACCAGCTTCAAACAACTCTATAAGCAGTTTCATAAAATGTTGCATTCTGTTTTATATTCTATCATGTATATAAAATTCTGCATTCAGGTTTTTGAAATCTATAAATGGTGATTTCAGCTCATGTAACAAAGTATGAAACATGTAACTTGCATCAAGTTACGTGTTTGCACAATCAAATAGAACCAATGGCCATTTTAAAAAGGTTTTTATACTTCATGCAAAAGTTTCACCCTAATCCACCCTAAAATAACTGTACCAATCCTCCCCCCCCCCCACTCCTTACCCTCATAACATACATATCATTCCCACAACCTACCAAAAACAAATACTCAAACACATATTCAACACCCCCAAACCCTCCACAGCGCCAACTAACACACACCCTTTCATATATAGAATCACTGTGTGTGTCGCTCTCTACAATACAACAATTCATCAAATCCTCATCCACCAAAACCTTCAATCACCCCCAATACAAATCTCTCCAAACAATAATACACCTTAAAAACAAACACCAATATCCTTTCAATCCCCCCATCCAAAAACCCACCCCACCACCCACAAAACAACTCACTACACCCAAAATTAAATCCCTCCAAATAAAAACTAACATAATAACAAAATCCCTAAATCATCATTATCCAATAATACATCCCCCACATATCTCAAACCACACACATAATCCCCTATAACCAAAACTATCATCACTAACTACATACAAACATAACCCCCAATTTCACTCCGACACCCCATAAACAAATCACTTCAAACTGACCTCTCCCGATACCTAAGAGATAGATATAACTACTCAACAGCACTCACATCAGACTCATCTTACCCCATCAAAATAAAAACATTTCCCAAATCCTCCAATAACCATAATAACGATGCACCTCCACACACTCTCTCTCAGAGATTAACATCTGACTGCCAAATACATACCAGAATATCAGATACCTAGAGACCTCCCCCCCCTATACTAAAATCTCACAAAACACGCCCAAAAGATGTCATATCAAAACCCTCCAATACTACAGACTCCATCAGACAACTCAACGTAATCTAATAACTCTCTACCCCCCCATCAATCCCTGTACATACACCTCCCTATGTGCACACACTCTCACACACAAACACCTCCTCACCGCACCCTACTCACACCTCCATCATCCATAGACCACCATCTCTCGCTCTCTACTTTCCTGCACACTCTACACGCACCCACACAACCTACTGCCCTACCTGTTTTCAACACTATAACTGTTCATTTAATGTCAGACCATCAAATAGAGTGTCACACACTCTTATCTAATCGTATAACATGTACCAACAATCTCACACACTACACAATGCGTCGTATCGAGATTATCTCATAACCGCTCTATAGTCAACCCGTAATGTATATCCAGTGTCTAGATGAGTAGAGAAACAATATATTAGAGAGATAGAGAGAGAAAATAGAGAGTAGAGAGTGATATATTACACCCAATCCGACCTCCTGTATCACAAAGTCGAGAGACGATCAAAGATCAGACGTGACTGAGCTCGAAGTCTTTGTCCGCCATCTCTGATGACAGTAATAGTGACGTCCACCCCCTCAATGCTGTAATCCACCCACACCTACGCGCTGTACAGTACAGTCGCACCCATAATACCGACTCCGCAGTGCTCTTCTAAATGTCAGTCCACAGTGCTATGTATATTCGTGAAGTCTCTATATGAATGACCTGCAGTCAGACTCACTTATACACCATATACGCCCTGATCTAGCCCTCTCTCGTCACACTCACTGCCGCTCAGTACTGCGTGCCGAGAGCTCTTGACCAAACTCGCTAGATGTCCGTATATGAAGATGATGATTGAATAGACTGGTCCTGCGTGTGTGTATGTACGAGAGCTGCTCGATGAATCGCTGTGCACATTGTGATGAGACCGAATTGATCTCATGTCAACAGTGAGTAGAGTTGCTCCCGAGTCTATATCTAAGGATCTCGCTACCATATATGTTTCTCGAGATGTGTAGAACGGTTTTGGTGATTCACATTTTGTACATTGTTCCACATTGACTTATTTTCCCTTTTTCTAGTACCCTTACACATCCTTTTGTTTAATTCAGCTTGTTTAGCCATTCTTTAAACATGGAAATCACAATCTCTAATAAGATAGCTAAAACTACCACATAAAAAACATGCCTTTTGAGTAAACCCATATCCCAAACCCAAATTTTTAGACATTAAACCACTACAATCCTTTTTGTCAGGTTTAGGATTTTGACTACATGTGTTTTGTTCTTTAATAGTTTGTCTAGGAGTTTTTACATGCTTAATAGTATTAACAAAAGCAAAATTAGGTGTTTCTTGCTCTTTTATGGGTAGAGACACATGTTCATCATCACTATCTGATTCATACTCCTCAATGATAGGAGCATCAGACCAAACCTTAGGTTTAACTTCTATATGTGATTCATTGACAACTGGTTCAAACACTAATTCAGAAGATTCTGTACTAATGTTAGAGACACAGGTATCAAGTTCTGGTTGAGTATCAAGTTCTGGTTGAGTCTTTGCTGGACCATATGTATATTTTGAGTCATCTATTTCAACATCAGGTCCAGTGGGCAAATAATTCCCTGTCATGGGTGGAGGTACTGCTTGCATTTCACAGGTTTTAGCAGGCCTTTTATGCAAAGGTGAATTTTCATAATCATTTGCATTGCACCTAAAGACACTTTGAAAAACTTCATTTTCATAACTCAAAGTCCCACTATATCTATAATCACCATACCCTAGCCCAAACTTGTCCCTTGCACTCATAGAATAATTTATAATCTTACCAAGATTTTTTGAAGAATGATTCCATTTGTCCACTATGACTTCTAAATCATTTTTATCCTTTTGAGCTTTAGCCAACAATGTTTTATGGTATGTTAGAACATCTGTTTTATCATCTAAATCTATTTTCATAAATTTGATCTTTTGTTCATACCAAAGTTGATTTTGTTGATGGACAACTAACTGTGCTTCAACTTTCTTAAGACCCTGAGTATAAGCTTTTATTTCAACACTAGCATCACTAAGTTGCTCTCTTTGAATATCATATAGTCTTTTAATGTTAGCATAAGACTCTTTACACTCATTTGAACAAGAAGGTACCTGAGTGTCTGTTCCTGAGCTGTTGTTAGCCATGAAAGCATAGTTATCATCATTTTCTGAATGAGTTGTCCAGTCAACACTTTCTCCATCAACTGTCACTAATGCTTTAGACTCTTCTTTCTTTCCAGTTATGCTTTCATCTCTATTTCCAGTTCTTCTCCCTTCTCTATTTCCAGTATTCCATCCATCCCTCCTTCTATTTTCTTCCTTTGATCTACACTCTCTTGCAAAATGCCCTGTTTTGTGGCAGTTGTAGCACTCCACTTTGGTTTTATCAAAACCAACAGGTTCTTTTGCATCAAACTGTAGCTTTCTACCAGTCTTCTTTTGGAACTTCTTTATTCTCATGGAGATCATTGCCACTTGCCATTTCAAGTCCATTTCTTCAAGGTCATATTCATCAACCTGGTCTAAGTCCTCATGATCCAGTTGAGGACAACTAGATTGACTTGCAAGCAAGGAATATGATGATGTTGATGTTTGTTCATGCTTTGAACAATGACCAGAAGTGTTGGAAATACCATAATCAGTACTAACTTGATTAGTACTGTTGGTGTTTTCAGAAACAAATGCTATATTTTGCAAGTTGGAAGATGATGCATTAGAGCCTTTTACATCATTTTCAAAGACTCTCAGATTGTTGTACAAGTCATCAAAACTGAGACTGTCCATTCCTGGTTTGTTCCTCATGATCAAGGAAACTTGTAACCAAGCAGAAGGTAGAGATCTTAAAAATTTTTGATTTGCATCTTCAGTAGATACACCTGCTCCATGAATCTCTAGCTGACTGAGAAGACTTTGGAATCTCTCATAGCCTTTGTGAATGCCATCTGAGTTGGATACAGTGAATCCCTCAAATTGTTGCTTCAAGATGTACTTCTGCATCTTTTTGGATTCATCATTTCCACCAAATCTGGATTTTATGGCAATCCACATATCTTTTGCATCAGTCATTTTGTGGAATTTAGCTAGATGATCTTCTGGTATGGCCATTAGCAAGGTGGTCCTAGCTTTTCTTTCTCTTTCTCTCAGCACCATTTCTTCTGCAGTTTTAGGAGGCAAAATTTTAATCTGTCCTGTGGTATCCAATGTGACTGATACAGGACCATTCAATTTTGGATAAACTCCTAAATTGGATAGTCTGTTATGGGCTAGATAGTGTTTATTATCATTAGCCTCATATGTCATTTTATCCCTTCTTTGAGATAGGCCAGTTATGGTTTGAAGACTGTTTGAGGAGTTTGTTGTGTTGGTTTTTGTTGTGTTTCTTGTGGAGGTGGTGGTGGAGGTGGGATTTCATCATGTGTTCCAGACATGTTTAGATTTGTTTGTTTTGAGATGAATTAACTGGATTTGATTGTTCTTCTTATTCAAAGTTTCTTACAAGGCTCTGATACCAATTGTGGTTCCTTAAACTGAATGGATCTTTGCAGCCTATAAAGGATGATAGCCTAGATGTATAAATACAACAGACTATGTAGAAACAATGACTTGAATACAATATGTTAATGCGGAATCTTAACACAAGTACTAAGAAGAATAATGATTTAACTGAATAACAACTTTGTTAAAATGTTCTTGAGAGTTATAGATTGCTAACTATGATATGATATGTGATTTGTAATCGTCTATTTCATATATATTCTAACTATGTCAATAGTTATCCTTTTATAGATCAAGGATAACCCTAAAAGTCTTACATGACTTTCTGACAAATATCTCACAAATATCTTTTAAATATCTTCTCATCGGTACTAACTATTTTACTACTAACCGGAATGCATAACTATTCTAAACAGTACTAACACTTTGTACTGTCGGTACTAAGTATAACTGTCGGTACTAAGTATTGTACTGTCGGTACTAAGTTAAGAAAACATTAATCCTAACAATCATCATCGTACGGGTCTTCGTCATAGTCACCATTACCATAAGAATCCCTTCATTGTTCCAGTAAACTTTGAGTGCCAAAAAATCCAGTCCCTTTCTGAACGACCACCTCACAAATCACGAGCCATTCACTTTCTAATGAATGCTACCCTTATCTTCTATTATCATGATCACACAAGGATACTCTTACCTTTTTTAATGATTACAGAATCATCTACAAGATAGCTTTCCCTTCATATAAACTAAGTTTTCAAACTTTTATTTTATATCCATAATAGAGTAGTACTAGTTACTACTATTTTCGACATTCCTGACGACGATCTCTTGAATTAGCCCCATTATTATCTAAATTTGAAGTCCCCCAATTGGTATCCCACATCTCTACATATTATCAAACAAATTAAGAACAATTCCAAAGGATTTGAATCTCTAACCTTATTAGATAAGAGTCCACACCTTTTCTTCTTATTGACCGCTTTTGGAGTTAGCAGTATGCTTTTTATGGAACAAATCGTATATTCTTTGGTAGGTTTAAATCATACTTTTGGATTCAAAAAGGACATTCATCTTTAGGAGCTTGAACTAGTATTCTTAAGATTTCTTAGTCTCACTAGCACCTATATTCTTTGGACATTCCTCATGATTATGTCCAAAAACCTTACATGACGCATACCTAGGAGGTTTCCATTCATACTAAACGCGGATATTACATGTATAGTGGCCCTCCCTAGTAATTTTAGGCATAGCCACCACAATGTTATCCTTCAACTCCATATCAGCACGAAGCTCAATCATAGCTCTAGTGTAGCTTGACCTACCCCAAGATTGCATACACACATCAGATGTATAAGAGTCAAGCATTAGAGGAGTACCTAGTTTAGTAGCAATAGCACTCAAGACATCCTCACTGAAATCCGTGACAGGTACACCATGAAGTTTAACCCAAACTGGAACAGTACTAACATCTTCTTTCAATAGGTTCACATCCGGATGCCATTTCTTCATAAATATCGGGGGTATATTCCTGATAATCCATGGCAACATTCTTAAGAATAGTTATTTAATCCATACATGGATCCAATTGAGTATAAGAGAATAATCGGTTACGAGCTGAACATTGAGGAACAAGCACCATATTTAACCATGTTGTTCCTAACTTAGTTTAGCAAAAACTGGATATGACAACTCTTCCCAAGGAAAAAGAAAAACCATATATTGTATTAGCAAATCATTCATTTTAGCTCGAATAGACTTCCCTGGGTACACAACATCATACCATTACCCTAACGGGTGGGTGTAAACAAGTACGAAATATTAACTTTCTTCACAATTGGCCCCATTTACCAATAACTTAGCATACGAGACTTACCAGGGGCCTTTACCAGCCGTTAGTAGTAACCGAACGAGATAATGGTGGAGAAAGATCCCAGAGAGTGGTATCTTCCAAAGTGCTTTCAGCTTTTCCATTTCTTACTGTCATGTCAACCACAGCAGATGGTACAGCATCATCTTGACCAACCTCTAGATTCTGAAGCAGTTCTAATTATTCTCCTTACACATCTTCCTGCCCCCTCTCCTTTTTTGGCTTAATTAAAACTCGTTTCCATTACCCTACTTCCAAAGAGCAGCACAAACATCCAGTAGCACAATCACCTTTTAGACCCAAAACCAAGATCTGAGATATATATGAAAAACCCTTAGGATCTAACCCTTAGTTGATACCAACGACAAAACAAACATGAACAGTATAGGAACCGTACAAAGTTGTTATAGAAATGTATAACCAGCAAGGGTTGGTTAGGGTTTAACGATGATCGCCAAGACTCGCCAATGAACCAAGAAACAATAACCAAAACCACCTAAATCTAAACACAGAAGATCACAACCCTAACTGAGTGATCGGGATATCAGACTCGGGTATAGATCGAAGGAGTTGTATACTATAGGTTTAGCCTTAACAGAACCCTAAACACAGGAAGGTCCCCTGATTGAGTGATCGTGGAGATTAAACTCAGAGAAGGATCGATAGTTGAGATGTATTTAGTTTAGGGTTTTCGCCAATGTCGCCACAGATGGGGGAGGGAATCAACAATTTTTTGAAAGAAGAGAAGTTTTAATTTATCCATCTAATAGTTGACATGTAACATATCCATTGAGAGAAATATACATATTTTAAAACTTTGTACAACACTCTTTAAAAATCTTGGGGCATCTCTTGCGAACATTTAAGTTTGGACGGGAGTAGTATACATGTTTTAAACACATTTTAAAACAATTACAAATTTAAATATGAGGTCCTATTTCGTCTTTGTTTAAACACGCATTTTTTTATAAATAACGTACCAAAGAACAATATTCATACTTTTTCACTCGGCAAATGTTAAACACACTCAAGTCGTTTACGTACTATTTTGTGTGCTAATCGTCTCAGATTCAATTTAATTTGGGAAAATTCCATTTCTATCCCAAAAAAATTTGTGGAATGCAATCATATCTCAAAAAACCTTAAATCATAAAATTGTCCCAGGGCAACTTGGCTTCTGGGCAACTAAGGAAGAATCTGCCAAGTGTCCTGTATGTGTAAGGTATAAATACGTAATATCATTTAGGGCAACTAATACTTTTGGGGCGAATTATACTTAGGGCAACTAGTCATTTAGTAATTTCACCCTAATATTTTATTTGAAAAATTACTTACACAAAAGTATATTGTACATGGGGCTACTTGTATCATAGGGCAACTATTTTTTTGTGCAACTTGATAATTTTGAATTTCTTATTTTTATTTATATAATAAAAATTATAATTTAAAATTTTTATACACACTTTATTGGTTGTAAATTTGTTTTGTATACATTCTTCATTATCTCCCGCACTTCCATCTTCTCCATCTTCTCCAAACTGTAGTCGACTCTTTCCTTTTCTCCATCTTCCCCAAGTTTATCATGTTCTCCAGCTCAATACGTTCTTGTAATCTTCGACCGACACTGTTCATCATCACTTTCGCCGGATCCATAATGTGGTATAACAGGGTACGTAATTTCATTTCTTAGTTTGAATTTTTCATACCCATTTATATTGTAGGTATACTTGTTGATGTTTGCATTATAGAAGTCAATTACTTTTATGTTAGATTGATGACTCTTTAAGATTTCAAAATACAGAGGTTAACCTGATGATGTTTAGTATATGTTGCATCAAAAAAAGTTTATGATGATCATTACTTCCATTAAGTGAATTATTTAGTTATTTTGTTGTTCAATTTAATTATTTAGTATCTGAAAGTTATTTTGTTCAATTTTTTTCAGGACTTTGAATCTAAAGTCATAATTAGGAGCAAATTGAACTACTTTTGGTTAATAAACCAAAAGTTAGATGCCAATCGACGAAACTTGTTTAGGACTACTTGTTTCGGGTGTTGGTTGGATCTATTGTTTTTTGACCATGAACCACAACTCATAGATTATATGTAACACCCCTTTATTTGACATATAGCAGCGGAAGCTAAACTGGGGTATTACTTCATGAATCATAGTCACAATAATAGAAAACGACTCAAAAGAGACGTTTTTAATTGATAAGTTATCATTCATTATTCATCAGAGTTTTTACAAACGGAGGTCCCAAAATGCATTTCAAAACATAAAGTTGAATGATAACAGGTTTGGACGTCCTCATGTCTAATTCCACTCTGTGCCATAAGATGCTCAGTTACCTGAGATAAACATGCTTAAAAGTCAACACAAAGGTTGAGTGAAATTTACAGGTTTGAATTTATAATGATTGAATACAAGTTCAATAGTGGGTTACGTTGTTATACACCCATAGTTTGTAATAATTGTATTGCATTTACAATTATCATAGAAAAAAGTATTATTGCATCTAAGCTCATGACACCAACACTGATGTTAAATCGCGCTCTCTCGCATCCACTCGCGCAACTGAAATTGGAGAGAGAAACCTAAGCACTCAGAAGAGTAAATTGCCAAAGTTCCCATTATAATCAAAATATAGTGCTTTTGGTACCAAAAGTATTGGCACACCATCGGGAGTCGTCACAGTCCCCCGACTAGATATACACAATATTTGCGTTCAATCGTAATGAAAATGGTTATGATTAAGAAATACTTGGCAGTGCAAGTAAACTTAGGCAATAATATATCAGGATAGCATACAGTTGGAAAAATACTTGTATTCATGGTTTATAGCATGTATCTCCATACGGAGTTTAGAAAACATGTAAAAGTGGAACTATGAACTCACCTTATCAAGGTAGTTGATTGATTTGAAATTTAATTCAAATAGGAGTAAACGGTCTCGTCACGCTCAAACTGGGGTTAATATGTCAAGTTCGTATGATTGTTTGATATTCCAAACTTGTATTTATAAAGTTTAACGGTTTTAGTTTGATAACTTGTGAAAATATCGTATCACTGGTTTAGGCTATCTGAATCCACGGGGTCATGAGTTAAAGTGTTGAGGAGTTTATGACACTTATAAATCGTAAATCCATACAATCCTCAAAAATTCTACCCAAATGAAACCCTCACATGAAATTCCTAGTAACTGTGATACGTCTATAGATAATGATAAGATTTTATCATTTTGTTTCTTAAAAAAAATATAATAACAAAAAAGTATTGGTGAAAATTATGTTTATATTTATACATAATTGTTTTAGTAGCGTTTCGATCGATTGAATGATAACGACAATTGTGTCGGGTTTTAATAAAAAAATCGACGTTTATAATATTTAATTATTTTTTTATAATTATATAATAATATTATATTTTATACCTTTAAGAATGCCAAAATGACACATACATTACTTGGCTTTATATATATTTACAAAGTTAATCCTTTTAATATAACTTTTAAAATCTTTAAACCTTTAACTTTCAAGTATGACAAAACAAACCCCTGAAGTTTAACTTTAGAATAATTACAATTTCAGGCCCTACATTTATAAGTTTCAAGAATTTACAATATATACCCCTTTGCATGAAAACATTTGCGAATTTAGTCCAAAAACCATAATAATGATATTTTTGATTTAGAAATCAATTTTGCAGGTTATAGCTTATTAGAATAAGCTAAAATAAGTTAAGTTTGCGAGCTTATAGCTTATCAAAAGAGCTTGTTGGCTTAAAAATTCAAAACGGGTTCGTTTGGTTTAGGTTAAAAATTCAAAACGGGTTCGTTTACTAGTAATGGCCAAGTTTTCTTAAAGTAGGTGATATGTAATTTTATACACTATATAATATAATATAACATATAATATCACAAGAGCAATTAAGAAAATTCCCTAAGGAAAATTCACTCTTAAAAGATATATATAATATAATATATATATAATACGTATATTAAACCGGGAAGTATGATCACCCGGGTCGTTTCCCCAACGACTTGTGCAATTGAAACCACGTTTTAAGCTTGGATTATGATTTGAATAAGAAAATAGATGATTTGATGATCTATTACTACTAAATAAAAGCAACAATTAAAAATGAACAATTAAAAGCAATTTAACACTTAAGCAATTAACGGGAAACAAATAAAACGCGACAATTAAGCTAATATACTAAAATTAAGTCCTAAAAATGCAAACTAAATTTCTAAACCTAAATGAGGACAAAAGAAAATTTTAAGAAAAAGAAAAATATTTTTTTGATTATTTTTGGATTTTTTATGAATTAAAAACTATTTTAATCTAATTAAATCCTAAAAATTAGCAAATAAAGTCCTAAAAATTGAGAAAAATGATTTTTAAACTTAGAAAAATCTAAAATGACATAAAAACTCAAAAAACTATTTTTAACTACTTTAAAAATTAAAATTCTATTTTTAAAATTTAAAATAAAAGCCTAAAAATGAAATTTAAAATCTAAAAAAGGTGAAAATGATTTTTCTTAATGTAAAACTAAAGCTATTTTTTATAAAACTATAAACTATTTTTTGTAATTTTTTTTAAACTTTATCTATTTTTTATGATTTTTTTAAATTTTAAACTTTCGAAAAATGATAGAAATTAATCTACTTAATGAAAAATTACCAAAAATTCAGGGAAAATCAAGTAAGCTACAAAGAATACTAGAAAAATAAAATAAAGATCACAGCTTAACGAATAAGCTCGAAATAAGCCTTAAAAGGCTACGGCTTATTAAACTAAAAGGGAAATGAAAGAGTGCTTATTAATTAAATGAAAGGACAAATAAACGATTTGTCCCACCTAGTATGCTGGTAAGAGAGTGTGCGTGTGAGCTAGAGGTCTTGGGTTCGAGGGGTGATGGGACCCTTTTTGTTATCCGGGTAGGGTTTTTTTAGGGAAATGGCCCATTAAGAGCCCAAGGACCATTTCTAGGAAACTTAAGGGACTTATTTTGAATTATTTTGGGTTTTATCTTTTTGTGTAGTTAGATTTTTGGTTGACCAATATTTTGACTTCCTTGAACTGAATTGACTGGGGTTTGACTTTGGCTTCCGGTTCTTGTACACTCTTTCGTTCTTGTGTCCGTGCTTGCCCGTTTTTGACTGTTTTCTTATGATTTTTGATATATCCGTACCTGCACACACAAAACACAAATACAAGCATATTTTTGCCATTTTTGGTCTGTTTTGGGTTTAATTGGGCCTTTTTAAGCATAAACGGATATGTGTATTTTGCACATATCAAAATTCTCCCAAAATAACGGATGTGTGTCCTCACGCTAAAATATCACTATGCCTTATAACCAATAACTTAAGACATTTTCCCAAACTAATCCTTTAAGAAGTAGTAAAGTCTTTTGCGGGGAAAATTTCTAAGTCACAAGTTATAAAACACCCGATTTCTCATTTTCAAAGATTTTTTCTCTTTTTATGATTTTTCTTGATAATCTAATTATAACTTATTTATTTACAAAAGACATAATGTATTGTTTTCATTACCCTTTTTGGTAACTTTGAGGATCATAAAACAAAAAGCACAATTAAAGTGTCTAAAAAGATAACTTCATCATTCCCGATTTTTCACTTTACCCATACTAAGCTTAAAAATAAGATCACTGCTAATTATAAGCTAAGATGCTAAGACTACTTATAATTACAACTTGTAAATTTCTCTTCCCGACATAAATCATATATTTAAGTGTGTGTGTTCAAATTAATTTAAACCATTAAATCCACATATTTAGATAGTTGAAATCCGACCAAGCTTTACACATGGGCCTTTTGGGCTAATATGTTTACATCTTAGTTAGATAATCACTAACTCAAGCAAACAAAAACCTCTTAGCTAAGACATCGTTGGTTAACTTGGCCCCAATGAATGACTTTCTTCTATAGCATCCCACCGTCATGTGTAAGTGCTAAGGCTTTTGAACCCCATCACATGAGAATAAGTAAATAGAGAAGCATGAACTTTAACGTTGTAAAAGCCTTGTAGAATTTTGCAAAACTTAGTCAAAGTAGAATACCTTGGTTTTAGAAAATAAAACTTTTTAATATTATTTTTTAACTTGCAAACATTATTATTTCTATTTACATATTAGGGCTAGGGATTTCGGTATCACTTTTCTTTCGACGACACATCGGCCACGCTCCGCAAAAGGGAACTGTGTAAGTTTTATGATTACCAAACCCTAAATATACAACCTCCACCCTTTCTTTCGATGTCACATCGGGAGCGAACCGACAAATGCCCATGTACTTTATTGCGATGTAGTTTGCATATTAATTATTAACACTAAGGATTTATAACTTGCATCCTTGTTATTCATCACTATATATATATATATATATATATATTTATGTTTGATTAATTAATTTAACACATAGAAAAATTTCGTTTTAGAAAACCAAAGTATAAACTTGAACTAAAATTCTTATTTACCAACGATGTTTGACTTCATCATCGATAAAGCTTTTTCTCTGAATATGTTGATTAGACTTTTAAGAGTAAAACTCTAATTTGTAAAAATTAAAGAGAACACATATAATTAATCATTTTAAGAATTCCAGGGAAGAAAAACCACAAGTTATTCTTATAAGTCTTTAAGCTTTCCAAATAAACTTTGTTTAGCATCCTAACTTATAATCAACACTATCATTTCTTACTCTTTGCAATTTAAAATCTCTAATAAAGAGATTCGCAAATACTTAGCCTATATAAAATCCAACTTGACATATTTAAAATCTACTTGAGATTAGCACAAGTCTTCATTTACTAACGATTCAAGTTTAGCATGTTTAAAGTCTTCATGAGACTAGCACAAACATATACATCATTAATTTGTTAAGGGGTAAACGCAAGGAACTCATACAAGATCCGATCGGGTCAAAAATTACTTTCTATTCTCACCAACGGAAAACCTACATTTTGACAAAAACACTTATTTTATTTTTGAATTTAAATAAAACTTAAAAATTTAAAATTTTGAAATTTTTTGCTACTTTTGTGGGAAAATAGGGTACGTGAGAACAAAACAATAAGTAGGTAACATCAAATCGATAGATTCCCTCCCCAAACTAAAACGAAACATTGTCCTCAATGTTTAAGGCGGGTCTCTACGCAAATCTAAGCCGTTTATTAATTATGCAAAGATAAACGTGAATCGATAAGATGAAAGGATATCAGATTTCCCCAAACTAATTGCTAACAAAGGATAGGAAGCTCGAGTGATCCGGGACACAACACCGAACACGAGAGTCTTCAGAAAATTTGGGATCAATCCTGCAAACATGCACAAGAACAAACAACAAATACAAAGAATGGAAGAGTACAAGCCTCCTCACAACACAACACATTATAGAAAGAAAAGGATAAACATGGGGTGACTCCCATGAAGCGGCTTGTTTTTGGTTACCGAGTCGCAAGCTCGACTCGATCCCTGAATTTATTTGTCCTTAGGGAAAGTTTGGAGATCCGGGATAACCAACGGTGGCATATCCCCTCCAAAATAATGTTTGAGACGGTGGCAATTCACTTTGAAATTTGAGCCATCGGGGTGAGATAATTTGGCAGTGCCATACGGAAAAACTTCGGTTATAGTGAAAGGACCGGACCAACGGGACTTAAGCTTACCGGAGAAAATCTTCAATCTTGAGTTAAAGAGGAGGACTCGATCACCAACGTTAAAAACGCGGTTTTTGATCTTAGCGTCATGAATTCTCTTAGTTTTCTCCTTGTAGATTAAAGAATTTTCGTAAGCTTGATCACGGAGCTCATGAAGTTCATTAAGCTGTAGCTTCCGGTAATCGCCCGCGGTTTTGAGATCGAAATTAGCATGTTTAAGAGCCCAATATGCTTTATGTTCTAATTCAACCGGTAAGTGACATGATTTTCCATAAACTAGCTTGTAGGGCGTGCATCTGATCGGAGTCTTATAAGCGGTTCGAAATTCCCAAAACGCATCATCTAATTTGTCGGACCACGAGGCACGGTTTTCCCCAACCGTTCTTTCTAAGATTCTTTTAAGTCCACGATTCGTCACCTCGACTTGACCACTAGTTTGAGGGTGGTAAGCGGTAGAAAGACAATGTGTGACCCCATATTTAGACACGACTTTATCAAATTTGTCGTTACAGAAATGGGTCCCATAATCGCTTATGATAGCTCTCGGTGCACCGAATCGGGAGAAAAGGGATTTCAAAAATTTGACAACTACTCTAGCATCGTTGGTGGGAAGTTCCTTGGCTTCAACCCATTTGGAAAGATAATCGACGGATACAAGTATGTATTTGTTTCCTCTCGATGACGGAAAAGGTCCTATAAAATCAATGCCTCATACATTGAAAATTTCACAAACTTGGATAGCATTTTGAGGCATCTCATCTCGATGTGAAAATTTGCCTTGTCTTTGACATGCATCACAAGATTTGATCATTGAATGAGCATCTTGATATATGGTAGGCCAAAAGAACCCGGCATCAAATACTTTCCGAGCGGTGATGTTTGCACTGAGATGGCCCCCGATGGGTCCTTCATGACAAGCTTTGAGGATTTCAAGAGCTTCTTGGCTAAATACACACCTACGGATGATTTGATCCGCACATATTCGAAAGAGATAGGGATCATCCCAAAAGTAATGCTTTACATCTTTGAAAAACTTTTTCTTTTGTTGAGTTGACATTCCTTTGATAAGAAAATTCCCCGTGTGGTAATTTGCTATATCGGCAGGTTATCACGAGAAGTCATCGTATTCAATGTCTCAATAGGAAAGGTTTCGTTAATGTCCTT
>BQNB010080363.1:13105-29957 GCA_026074375.1 Tanacetum coccineum
TAATAAAAAATAAAGAATATTCTCGACATGTCTCTTAAAGCTTAATCCATTTTCACAACATAAGCTATACCAATAAGCAAAAATAGTAGAAAAGAGAAGAGAGAAAAGTTAGAAGATTTATTAGAGAGAAACTAGAGGTGGAAGATTATACACACACACAAATTATGCAAATGGTAACCAACACCCTCTCCATGTGTGGAGAGGGTTCTATTTATACCCTTGAGCCATGAGAGGCATGTGGGCTTTCTAACTTGGGTCGGGCTTGGCTTTTCTTGGGCTTTGAGCCCGAAACATAGACAATATTAGATTACAATCCAAGCCCATTTATCCCGACTAGCCTATTACTTAACAAGACTAATTATGACTAATAAGACCGATAACATTCTTGTTCGACTTATATAAAATTAAGGCTAACAAAATCATATACTGGGTAGGCGTACCCCTCCGATCCAATCAAACACTGAGTAGGCATACTTATCCGATCCAAATCAACAACACTTGACATGCTAAACACAGTACATGCAAGTAAATCATAATCCTTGACATGCCAAATACAGTACATGCAAGTAAATCACAATCCTTGACATGCCAAACATAGTACATGCAAGTAAATCACAAACCTTGACATGCCAAACACAGTACATGCAAGTAATTCACAACCAACATGTAACACAAAGTCATATAATAGTCATACAATGTCCACACTCAACTAAAACACATAATCATAGCAATTAAAACATTTCAAAACTATTTGCATTATTTCCATCCTAATTTAAAAACAATATAAAAAGAGGGACTATAAAACTCACCTGATGCACAACGCAGTTTCCCAAATATCCTAGCACAAAACTACACAATAAAATATAAACGTGTTACACATGACTAAGCCAAAATGCTTAAGTCCATGCAACAATCATATGATGGATGTCTAAGGGGTTTACATACCTCCATGGGTCACCCCGACATCATGTCTGACTTTAACTAACTCATTTACTCATAAGTCTACTTAACTACATTTTACCCGAAAACACAGAATTTTGTACTCACTTTATGACCACAAATAAAATACTAAATCATCAAATTAACTTTTCCCCATTCATTCCCTACCTTCTCAATGGGTTATGAAGTACTATGATTTTTATAAAAAATAAATATTGAGCCTAACTATTTTATAAAAATTCAACATCACAAAGTACCCAAATTCGAATATGAACGCACACCAAAAAGTTTGATTTTCCTAAAAATACTTAGACAATGAATTAAGACTTGTGCTTTGATCTGGAGTTAATAGACATATAAAATATGATCTCTGATTTTTGGCTAACCTCAATTCCACTTTTAAGTAGGGGTTTTACACCCCGAAATCAGACCTAAATCTGACTTGAATTTACTGTTTTGACAATTTTTGGCTAACCTCAATTCCACTTTTAAGTACGGGTTTTATTTTTTCTTAGAGTTGTTATGCTGCTATTTATACCCTTGTATGGGCAAGCAAAGTTGTAAGCAGTGAGTTTCCGATCATAAAAGTTAGATGAGATTCAAAGCGTGGCCCTAAGTTCACGTGGAAATGTGAAGACCATATGAAGTCTAAGTATCCTCAGTTGTTTGTTGATCATGCTGATGAATCGGCTAGTTAAATCTCGGTAAGAGATTTCCTAAAGGAGGGGATACTGTGACAACCGTGAGTTGAGCAGGTTAGTTTATACCTTTAAAACTAGCTAATTGTCCATTTTGTATGTTTCTTACATGTTATGTGTTCTATATGTATGTTGAAGTGGTTTACATATGTGCATGATGTCATTTTAGAGGTAAATGATTATCTTATTTTGTGTGCATATGAGTTTGGTGTTAAGTATTCCATTTGTTCACGTGTGGTGATAATGGAAATGAAAGACGTGTTGCATGCATTGCTACGTCAATTCTTGGTTTTTAAGAGTTAAGCGTTTATAAGAAGTGTAAGTTATTGGAAAAGAAGCATGTGAGTGAAATATGGAAGTTTGCAGTAAACTTTCCATAAATAGAAAGTGGTTTGGTGAAATGAAAGTTATATTTAGAAAGTTGTTAAGTAGCGTTTAAGTAAAAAGGTTTAAACAAATTAGCTTAGGTTTTTATAAAAACTTAAGGTAATGAAGTGAACAAGTTAATTAATAATGTAATAAAACAAATATAATAAAAATATATATGGGGCGTTTGTTTGGGACGGCAAAGAAAGAAGAAAAAAGAAAATAAAAAGGGATTTATTCATTATCTAGGGGAGTTATAGTAGGATTAGGTTTCTAACACCTCAGGATTACCCATAGGCCAAGAAAACAACTCATTCCTTCCCCCTAAACACTTAGTGTCGACTTTCAGTCCCTAAAAACATGTATCCAAGAGTTTGTGTTTAGGAGCTAGCAATCAAGGTAAGTATGCTCATCTTTGTTAGATTTGTTCATTCATGTAACCCTTTCTATGATGGATCTAGGGTTTTCATAAAAATACAGAAAATTAATGATATTTAATGATCCTATGAATAAGCCAAAAGAGTCTACTTTCCATAAAATCTAGCCTCAAAAGTTTTTAAGGTCGGGAAGTCATTCAAATGTTGGTTACACTAAAAGTTGTTAGATTAGTAAATACGAGGCAGATTTAGGTCATGTTTGTGAGGGTAAAACCTATACTTAAAAGTGGAATTAAGCTTAGCCCTTCAACAGAAGTTAAGTTTCATATGTCTATGGATAACCCTATGAAAATTAGCCTTTGAAAGCATATCTATGTATGGTAGCTAGAGTGATACATTTTGGTGTGCAATGAGATCCGAATTAGGACAGTTTTAAAGTTTGATTTTATTTGAGTTAGTTATACATGTAAGTAATTCTTGGAAATCACAAGGTAGTTAATATACCCATAAATGAACATGGGTGATTTTTGGTATGAATTATGAGTGTTAGGAAAATATTGTAAACAGACTTAATACTGTTAGTATTGTTATTAAGTCTGTTAGTTATAGTTAGTACTGATAGTATCATAGTTAGTACTGTTAGTTTAGAAGTTAAGTCTGGTAGTTTTGTAAGTTTGAATTTTTTGCGTGCGAGCGTGAGAGCGCGCAACAGTAAGTAATACTTGGAATCACAAGGTAGTTAATATACTCATAAATGCACATGGTGATTTTTGGGTATAATTTATGAAGATTCATTAATAAGGGTTTTGTTACGTAAAGCGTACACTAAAATATCTGCAATTCAGTTAATGTATTAAGATAAGTACAGTGTTAATAAGATGTTAAGTTTTGCCAAGGTGTCGGGTGACCCAATATGTTTAACTAAACCCTTAGACTCATCAATGAGTGCAACATGGACTTGAGATTTTTAGCTTGGTCGCGTGTAACACGTTTGTATTTGTATTGTGTAGCTCGAGTTAATATTGTTTGGAAGCTGCTTGTGCATCAGGCGAGTTTCATTGTCCCTCTTTTTACATTGTTTTAAAATTAGATGGAAATGATGCTTGTGGGATTTAAAAGTTTTAAATTGAGCTGTGATTATGTGGTTTTTATCTGAGGCATGCGAACGTTTTATTGGGAGAGATTATATTTGATGTGCTACATGATGTGTGATTCGTTGGAGCGGAGGGATACACCTATCCCATATCTGTGTGATTCCGGTTAGAGAGTAGTGGTTCTACTAATTTAAATCTAATTGAAGGGTTGAAATAAGACTCAATGCTGTGTGATTCCGGTTAGATAGTAGTGGTTCTACTCATTATTAAATCAATTGGAGGGAGAGTGAAATAAGATTCCCAATTATGTTTGATTCCAGGTTTTGGAGGGTATGGATCTACCTATACCAAAATCTTAACATGGAGGGTTGAAGTAATACTAATACTCTGTTGTATCCGATCAGAAGGTTAAATGGATTTACCCCATGACTGTTGTGATTGTTTATGAGTATACGTGATAGCCTGTATGATAGCTAGCTTAAATTGTTCTGCCCTAATTTGTTTTATTAATCGCAGCAATTGGTTTTGGAAGATAGAATTTTATGTCTTAAACCTATGACTCTCACTAACTTTATGTTTGACGTTTATAGCATATTTTTTTAGGTAATCATGTTGAGGATGTTGAAGTTAGGAAGAGTGGCTAGTGAGACCATAGGCTTGCATGCGGAGTCATTCTCCTAGAGATTTTATTTATGTCATTTGAATTGTTTGTTACTTGGTTGTTATTTGATTGTTTATACTTCTGGGGTATGTTTCCTTGTTGTATGACTTTGCTATCTTGATGCAAGACTACTTTTCTTATGTTAGATATTGTCATGACACATTGTGTCTCATTTGATTATCTATTTCATTTAGTTCTCTTTATTGTTGATACCATTGTGTTGTGATGATATCCATGATGTTACGCCTCGTGTTTCTGCCTAGGCGGGGTGTGACACTTGTTCACTTCCTTTTCAATCACTAAGCTAGCATGTTTTGATTTGGTTCTTCGTTCCTTTTTAGTTTTCCTAAATTCTTCCAAATTGACTTGGTCTCCTAGCTGTAAGCCTTCATCAGGATCTTCTAGCATATTATCAGCAAATGTGATTGTATGTTTTCTTGTTGCTATATCAGTTGTCTTCTTCTTAGGAGCATTCACCTCTAATCCTCCTTTTTCATGTAACCTTTACCTTTACCAAGAGAAGAAGCAACAAATTGTACATTTAGATACTTAGCCAGATAGTTTTAATAAACATCATACTCCTTCACTTCCCTACTCATCATTGCCTCTAGAATTGGCATTCTGAATGTAGGGTTACCTTTCAGTTCTCTAGTGGCTACAAACTTCAGCTTCTCTACAAGTTCTTCTTCACTGATCTTATGTGGTGTTGATTCTGGTCATTTGTTTAGGTTTTAATTATCTGAGAGAAGATGTTGGATGGTGAGTTTGGTGAATCTGGGATAAGGTAGTCTTTCTTGTTTAGTGGCCTTATTCTTTCTATTGTGGATTTAAAACCTAAAGTATTCCAAAATAAGTTAAGCAAAATCAACATTTTCTGAGTTGATTAGTCCCCACATAATCTACTTTATCGATTCCTTTGCTCTATCAACACCAGAGGATTTCCCTGTCAAGCATTTATTGAGGATGCTCAAAAGCGTCCTCCAGGGTTGATGTAGTTTGTTTACCACTACTTGTGAAATTCTTGTCAACGCTTCTACATAACCCAACTTCTTGATAAAGGTGACAAGCTCATCTTGGCAAGGTGGTTGAACAAACGGTTGGTCAGGTTGTGTAGGAGAGGTTTTCAAAGCATGACAAATTAATTCAGCTCCAACTTCAAATTGTTGATAGTATAAGTGAAAGTAGTATTGCTTGTTGGTCTCATTCTTGAAAACCGTGTGCTAGAACTATGATCGAGGTCGTTGACTCTACCAAAAGTAACCTTAATTAACCTAATTTAGAATAGCGTAAGCAAGGGATCGTATCCACGAGGAGCTTATGGTTAATACTATGATTTCTATATGATTAGACGAAAACCATAAATTCTTTGATTCGAGAGATTATAACTACTATATTTAAAACTAACAATAATAATAATAATTAAATTAAAGCAAGCAATAAAATTAAGATTGTAAAACTTATTGTAAAACTTATGAATTAAAAACACAATCACTTCCGGTTTCAGGTTTGATCATAATTAATATCTAATGTATTTGTTTTATTTAACACCCCCAAATTTACACACAGCAGAACCAACAATTTGGGTGTTAAGTCATAGCATAATCACATAAGAATATAAAGAACGACTCAAAAGAGACATTTTAAAATATTAACATTGTTCCATTCATAAAGATCAGAGTATTACATTTTGTCCCACAAGATCGTTACCACGAAACATCACAGCATAAGTTTTAAAAGACATTAACATAAAGTTTTTGAAGAATGGAACAAGTCAAGTTTATGAAAACTTTTGCGCAATACTCCTCGTCTATGCCAAGTCATCATCCTTGATTTCATGAGATAAAACATGCTAAAAAGTCTACAAAAACGTTGAGTGAATTCATAGAGTTTATATAAATAAAGATTAGAACACAAGTTTAATAATAATCATCGTATAACTTGTCGTGCACACAAGCTATTAGGAAATATTGCATTGAGCTCGTGACACCGATCTCACCGACTAATAAAGATCATTTAAGATATATTCAATAATATTGCCCCCAGGGTAGGTATCTTTGCCTCATACCTACTAACATCTAGATAAAATATGTCCGAATATTGGGTGTTCCCATAATGGATGCATCCCCAAACACCGGACCGGGTTGTCAAGCCCATAGATCTATTAATTGTAACAGCGGCTACCCATCATAGGTAGTTGACGGTTCACAAAATTGGGGTCTTTTGGCATGCAATCAAGATATATACTTGGGCCCAGCATACCGAAAACAACTTGTGTTTAATTTGTAAAACTAGCATGTATCTCTCTAGTGGGGTTTATGAAAACATTTAAAATTTATAAAGGCGAGGCTATAAACTCACCGTATGAAGAAGTGTCGAACCTGAAATCAACGAAGAAAGATAGATGCCAAAAACTCAACCGTGACCTAAAATATTAATGGTCTGTGTATTAAGAATTATAATTACTAAAAAATGAATAAATTGCAAAAATATATGATAATACATATGTCGGAATGTAATAAATCTTATGTCGAAGAATTCATGAATGAACGCCACTAATAGTCTTACCACTTACATTTTCTGAAATTTTATCGGTTTTACCAGTCGCTTGGCGACGCCTAAAGAAATACCAAATGACCACAACGGTCGCTCATATTTCATTCCTAGACTCTTATATGTATTGATAAGTTACTACATTTTTCCTAAAAATTCCTAGTATGTCTAACCATTTTTTAAAAATTCTACAACACAATAAGTCTGAAACGGGGTCTGCTGGAACCTTGCCAAAGTTTGGCATGATCTGACCCCTTTGAACCTTCCAGAAAAATCTGGAAAAATTACAGTAATTCACACACATTATGGACATGCTACAGTTTAAATTTCGTTGAAAATTATTAAGCTTTGACATGTCTGCTCAGTACATCTTTGGAAACTAAATTCTAACTCAGAAACGCAGTTTCGAAAACCATTTTCGTAAAACCCTTTTGACCCACTTTTAAGTACTGAAAATCCGAGAGGCTTCTTTCGTTGGAAAGTAGATTCGATGAACTTATTGTTAAAATCAAGAAAACCTAAAAAAGCTTTTAAAATGACCAAGTTATGATACGCACAAGTCGACTCAAAATTCTGCATAAAAACTCCTAGTGCGGAATTTTACTATTCTATTTTCCAAATTTCTAATGGGCATATCTCATTCGTTTTTAAGAGTTAGAAGCCCCAATTTATACCAAAATGATCATTAGGACGACCTCTAACACATTAAACAACAAAATCTTAGATCTAAAAATCTCACCTCGCCTAAACCTAACCTCAAAGTTTCTGCCCTAATATTGGGTGTCTTTTAACCCCTTCAACTTTAATTTCAAGCTTCGCAAAACACATAAACTATCCTATCTCCTCTACCTATCATCTCCAAATCATCATCAACCATCAAAATCCTAACATGCAACTAGTCCATGGATTCTCAAACATAAAATTTATCACATGCAAGTATATATATAATTAAACTATGCAAAAAAGAGAATAAGAATCTTACAATGCAAAATCAAGTGAAAGAAAATCAACAATATCAAACCCTTGTGGGTTTGATATCCGGCCGAACCCCAAAGCAACAAGAGAAGACCCAAAAACTTTAATTAACCTCACTCTACTTGTTTAAGAACACTAGCAATCAACCCTTTGATGTATCTTTTATACCCAATTAGATTAGAACCCTAAAATTAAAGTGTAATAAAAATCAAGAACTCCTAGATCTTGATGCATGATGATTATTTGTGTTAAGGAATAGTTAGGGTTTGATTTATGATGAATATTAAGTGTAATGGAGATGATTTGCTGGATTTTTGATGGTGATGATGATGGTTTGGTGTTGACAATCGACGAACAGAGAAGAAGAAGGAAAAGAAAGTCGTTGGTTTTTTTTACTGTTGTGAGTTATAGTTTATAATAGGAAGTGTACATTGTATATAAGGGAAGGGATTCTAGAGTGTATCGATTTATAAAAATAATATGGGGACGTTTGTTTTAGCTATGAGATAACCGACCCCTTTATTGGGGTGGGCTTGGATTTGCTATTTTTTATTTTGTTAAACTTAAATCACATCATTCTTATGCCCAATTGTCTAATTAACTCGTTATTGATTATAAAAACACGATTTTGACACGGTTTCGGCCACACACGAATAAAAGTCAAAAAACACAAAAATAAAAATAGGTATGCTTCCGAAGCTAAAATATGGAATTGTTGATTTCTCGATCGTTAAAATGAATAGATATTGAAAGCGCGACTCGTGAATAATTAAGACGACGATTTTAATAAAAAAAACCCGACTAAAAATGATAAAATAAATTCTATAAAATTTAGAAAGTAAAATTAAAGCTCGGGATAAATAGTGACCTTAAATCTAAAATATTACATTTTATTAGAGATTACGGTTGCTCGAGTTTCATAGACAAAAACTAGTATTAATTCAATTATTAATTATGGGCACGGAATATGTGTATTGGCACCACTCGTCTCATACGTCATATGGATCGATTCGGCATGAACGTGACAACCACTATATTATACCATCTTACAACTAACTATTAATTAATTTTATAACACAATGATGGAAGACATAAAATATGCATTAAGATTAAATCAACATCAAAGTGTTCACAACTCTAAAATCGTTCAAACAAATTAAGCATTAAAAGTACAAAAGATCAAACCCTAATCCCGGTTGTGATCGCGAGATGTTTAGCCGAACATGATGGCGTGTCCGACCCTCTTTCTGCCCTCCGTTTCTTTTCTGCTCTAATGAATGGCTGCCTCTTTTTTATTTTTGTGTCGTCTGTGGGAATAAACCCTAGGACGAATATGTGTCTCAATTAACAAGAGAATGAATTTTGTTTTCTTTCTTTTGTGTATAGAAAATGCCCAATAACGAATAAAAAGGCCAAGTCACGAACATAATTTCCATCAGATAAAATCATGAATAACTCCAGATTTTCTTGTGTTTTATCGCATAAAAATAAAGATCTCTTTTTTCTCTTTCCGTGGCTTTTTGAATCAACTAAAACGGAGCTTGGACGAAGAAGTTATGGCCAAATCATTGAGACACGTTTAAATGTTTCACTCTTCATTATTTTACTTCTTTTCTTGTCACTTTTTCGTGTCGTTTCACCATTCGCTCACAAAGTCTCCATTTTAGCTCCATTTAATGCATAACCTACATAATCACAAAACACATTCAAAGTACATGTATAATAATAAATAATAATGCAACTATGCGTAATTAACATGCTATGAGGTGTATGTAAAATACACCGATCAAACCTCCCCAACTTAACCCTTACTCGTCCCGAGGAAGAAATCTACTATATCTTAGCATGTTAATTACATAGTTTTTAATCATACCATTGAAATTCCATCAAAAAGATCAAATTCAACCTAGTACACTAATAACCATCCTATATGACCAATAATCCAAAATGATTACCAATATTTTTGTCCTTCTTAAACACTTAACATAACCGCTCTCATTGGTTCCATTTACTTTATGTTTCATATAATTAACCATGTGCCCAACATACTTAATACACCTCTATAATCAATCTAAACATCAATCCAAAACAAGAGGTGAGAATACCTTACACCTTTTATAATACCGGAGTTCTTATAACATACATAAGGTCGTTTTTAGCCATTCGGAACCATTTCTTATACAAGTCATCCTGAATGTTTTATACACTCCTTTTAAGGTTGATATAAAGACCAATCATTTGGACGTATGAATATCTATCCTCTAAGTGCATACTAAGACACATCGACACACGGGAACCAGTTAATTTAGTTCGTTTTAATTAAATGGGAACAACTATGCTTCATGCCTATTGGTATATCATATGATGGAGTTATCTACCATGTAGTCTAATTAATCAAGCACTAACTTAAACCAACCTTCCTAATTTCATTAACAACGATACAAGGATTTGGTTATTTTACATAAAATTGTCTCGGCTAAGTGTAATGCTATCCATCATAAGAATTGGTGTCTGACCCATGCTAACAACTAAAATATCACCTTGCGCGGGTGACGAATCAGATAGGCAAGCCCAGCATATGACTACCACCAATAATTATGACAGTTCTCCAACTCTTTTCTATGGCCACCGTGCGCGGGTGACGAGCCGGATAAGATCAATTTAAGTGTCCTAATACAACTATTAAATCATTATATTTCATATTATATTATTTTAACTTTCTTTCCGTTCTAAGTAAAAGTAAGTAAGGGAAACTTGATCTACGGGTTTGATCTTCTATTTGCAAAAACTAAATCTATATATGAACTAGCTAAATACAAACACTATGCACAGTTCAAATCAACTAATTTAACCCAAAACATTAAATAAAGGAAGCTAGTTCACCTGATTAAGCAATTATGGTTGGAACTTTAATTCATGACATCATATGATCCAATTGTCCATCTTCCAAATCTGCAAACTTAACAAATACTTATAGAATATACTTCTCACGTCAAAATTAGCACACAACTCTTTAAATAATGCGAATAAAAAAATTTAAATTTTTTAAAAAATTCCTATTTTTAACCATAATTTCTAATTAAAATATAGTAATACCCCCTCCCCAACTTAAAGCAATGCATTGTCCCCAATGCAAACTTCAAGTTGAAATTTGGTTACAAATTTCTTAAAACTCACTTTCGTAGGAATCATGGTTGCATTTAGCATATGCAACAAACCTTTAAACCCCTCGATAGCCCGAGTGGACGAGTTGTAGTCTCGTGAGAGTTTATAGTGAACACACCCACAACGTTCGATAAAATACATAAAATGATAAAATAAAGAAAACAAATATGGGTTGTCTCCCGAGTAGCGCTAAGTTTAACGTCTTCAGCCAGACGTACTTACTTGTTATGCATCCTACAGTGGTCTGATTGAACATTTACCTTTTGAGTTACCAAGATATGATCGTGTCCTTCGGGTCCATGTCATGGTTCCATTTGTTAACACTTCTAAAACACCACCTTCTTGTACATCCGAGAAATTTCTATGATTTGAGACCGACACTCTTTTCTTCTTTTTTCTTCGGTTAGAAGCAATGCGTACATGTTTTTCCCGAGGTGTCTTTCTTGTAACATTAACCAACTTTTTAGAATTTGACACTTCTTAAAACTTCCTCTTTCCATTACACAAAGAGTGTCTCAATTTACAAACTCAAACTCGTGCTTTCCTATGAACTTGCTTAACAATGATATGGGTGAGTTTATTAAGTGAATTATCATGACACCGCTCAACCATATAATTCTCTTCTTCTATTAATTTCACCTTTTCTTCTTCTTTCATATCTTTGAAAATTAAGTCATCTTCCCTAACTTGGTTGATCACTACTTGTGGCACTTAGGGTGGATTTAGATCTACATAGGTGACTTTAACATCTTGCTTAGTATAAGATACTAATTCTTCCAATGAATCTAAGCACTCTTCTTCCTCTTTCAAAAGAACAAATAAATCCTCATGATCTTGTGATTTTGTATCCATGATTGGCTAAAAGATCGGTTCTTGAGAATTTGTGGGATGGTATGTGGTAGTAGAATCCACCACATCCTCCCAAACTTGACATGAAACCGGTGTATAAAGAGGTTCTTCAAAAGGTAAAACTGTAAAACCCAAAAAATTTGAATTTTTTTGTTAATTTTGAATATAACCTAAAGTTTAATAATAAGAATTTGAAATTAAAACCTTAGGTTATAATTTTGGGTAAATATTAAATGTATAACATAAGGTATTTGTTTTCAAAATAATAATAATATATATTTTGTTATTTAGGATTATTTACTTTCCTTTTTATTGTAAAATATATTTTAAGAGATAAGAATAAAGAGGTTTTTAACAAATATGGTGTAATCTTCAAAAATGGAAAAAAAATATTTTATTCCCCCTTTTGTCATCTATAGGCCGGCCATGGAGTAGTGTTTATATAACAAAATCTTTTATTTTTGAAGTTTACCTTATTTTTGTCTTCCTTCCCTTTTTCTCCTATATATAGACCGGCCCCCTCTCCCATCATTCTCTATCATTCTCTAAAAATTTTCTCTTCATAATTTTGTGTATTCCTCCATAGAAGCTTCGAGCAAGAAGAAGGTTTAGGTGATTTTGAGTAATTTTGATGTGGTTTGATCTTCAGTCTTTCATGTGTTCTTGTGTTTGATTTGTACTCCTCCCTCATTCCATAGGTAAATCTTAATTTGTTTCATTCTTGTGTCACCATGATTTCATATAAAACCTAAAGGGTTGTAAGGAATAAAGTGTTTATATTCTTGTCAATTTCTCTTGGGTTAATCTAATTTAAAATGGTTTAGTTGCATGTTTTGAAACCCTAGATGGTCATTAATGATGTTATTAATAAAAATGCAAGATTAGAAACCCTAGGGTTGGTTTTGATGGATGTTAATTAGGGTTTTCATGGTTAATAATTCTGGGCAGTTTTTTAGATCATGTTCAACGGGGTATATCTTGATGATAAAAATTGGTTATAATATAATTCTTAAGCCTAAAATGAAGTTCAATAAATCTAGTTTCTGGAAAATCTAGCCTCAAGTCAATTGGAGGTCGGGAAGGTTAATTTTTAGATTTTATAAGATAAAGTGTCAAAACTGGGAATTTAGTCTGAAACATTCAGTTGTAGTATTTGATTTTTAATTCTCAAACCATAACAAATTATCCTTTGAAATTTACGTGGGTTTATCTTCATGTTATGTGATTCATCCATGATTTTTTTAGATTTTTCTGAGTTGTCTAAGTTGGGTTTTTAAGCGTCAACTTTTCAAAGGTTCTGCCAGGTCAAAATTCGGGTCTGTTTTGGGTAACAAGGGTCAAAGGGATACTTAAACATGGAAATAAATTAAACCAATGATCATGGGTGTAATAGACATATGTAGGAACCTCTATAATTTTTGGTGTAATTTTAGAAGATGTTTTTATGAGTCTTTTAAGTATGGAAACTTACCTTAAATAAGTAGTCAAAATCTGGAATTTTTAAAAACCTTAATTAAGTCAAGTAAACTTTATTTATGGTAAGATAAATATAAAACTACTTAAAAAGGGTATGTAATATATGGTAATCATGGTTCTTGTAGATTTGGTGAAGGTGTTGTGATCTCTTGCTTTTGTGTTCATTTCTCTTCGATTGCTTATTCGTTAAGATACATATATTCTTGATACATACCTTTCTTTACTATTGTTATGATTTATAGGTTCTTTAGTATGTTCCGTTATTTGTACATATATTTCGTCCTTTTATTAAGGACACTTCATTCTCTTTTGTTTGGCTACCTGATCTATTCGATATTCGTTTGATATTCCTTTGATTTGCTATCCGTAATCATGACTCGTTTGATGTTGACAATTCGTTTGATTCAATATTCGTTCGTATGAATCTGTTGGTTCTTGTTTGGAATATGCTACTAGATTCATTTCATTTTCTTACCCCATTTTAAGGGGGGTGGCTCTCTTTTTTAACTTATTTTTTGGTTTCCCCCGGGGGGGGGGGGGGATATCTTTTTTATTGGGTGTTCCTTTTTTGGGGGTTTTATTATTAATTTTTTTTTTCTGTTTTTATTTTTCGGTTTTTAACAAAAGGAAATTTATTTTTTTTTCCCCCCGGTTTTTGTCCCCTTTATTTGTTAAGTATAAGGGGGGGGGGGCGGAGTTGGGGGACCCCCTCCTTTCATTTTCCTTCCTTTTTGGTATTTTTTGGGGGGGGGGCGGGGGGGGGCCTACTTTGGGATCTAAAATTATTTTGGGGAATTTTAATTCGTTTGATAATTTTTCCTTTGAGAATGCTATCCGTAAAATTTTTTTATTTTCCCCCATGGAACTCGGTTATTTTTATTTTGGGATATTTTCAAAAACTTTGTGGGGGGGGACAAATTTCCCGGGTTTTGTGGGGGGGATTTTTTTCGGATTAAATTTTTTGTTTTTTTTTATTGTTAATATTATGGGGGTGAAATCTTAGGTTGGGGGGGGGGGTTTTCCCCTTTTTGTTTTTATTTTTTTCTTGGGGGAAATAAAAAAATTGGATTTTTATCCTTTAGAAAAAAAAAAAATTTTCGGTTTTTTTGTCCCATTTATGGGTGTGGTGGGGGGGTATTTATTTCGGGGGGGGGGGGAAAAAAAAAAAATAACAAAAAAAATAATAAACTTTTTGATGGGGGTATTTTTTTAAAACTTATTTTAATTTAAAAAAAATTATTTCTTTTTTTTGGCTTTTTTTAAAAAAAATATTTTTGCTTCTTGGCCATTATTAATGGGGGGGGGGGGGTAGGGGGGGGGGGGGGGGGGGGGGGGTGAAACTGGGCGGGGGGTAGGGGGGGGGGGTTTTTATATCTTGTATCTAGTCATGGAGGTACCATGACCATGTCATTGATGCACCAATGGCATGACACTATCTGTGGCGGTGTGATTAGTCCACGGCGTTCCCTTTTGTATGTGCATTTATATGATTTTGTTTATATTATGTTTTTTAATTTTTTATTTGTACACTCGCCATAGTGCTTGTGTATATGGATATAACTTTGTTTTGCAGGGAGCGTATGGATGCATCCTAGGTACTTTGTTCCGTTCAGTTTAGGTGAATGGTTGTGTGTGTGCTATACACCCCATATCACATTTGGTACATCAGGAGTTGCAAATCCTGTGTACATTTGATTATGACTATCTGATTATTTGATTCGGGTCTATTCATGTATCATGTTTAGACATTTGTTTGGGCTCGTGGGCATTTCTTTTGATTACTCTTATCCTATTCATTGTTCTATTATATATATCGGCCGGCATTTGTTTGGCAAGTTCTCGTGATCCGTTTTGTTCATTCCTTTGTTTTATTACCGTTATTATTAATATATATGTTCACTGAGCGTTAGCTCAGCCGCGTTTTCTTTCCTGCGGCAGATACTAAGCGGGAAGCTGGGATATGAGTGTTGAGAGTAGGAGATTTTAAAGGACCACCTTTAGAAGAACCCTTTTGATTTGGATTTATCTTTTGAGACCTTTTCTTTTGAAGATTTCTTTCATTTGACTTTGTTGGAATTTAATACTTTTGGTGGTCATTTTGTTTCATGACTTGGTATTTTAAATTAATAAAGTCTTCCGCTTGCGTTTATATGTTCTGATATGACACCATAACATAACTCTTTGTCTCTTTATCAGAGCGGGATGTTACAATTATGGTATCAGAGCCAGGTTCGACCTGTAAAACCTAGGGGTAGACATTAGGCTTTCTTTTTTATTTTGATATTATCGCTTCCTTTCGTACTTTGATCTTAACTCTGAATCGTCTTCGCTGTTTCGTTCGTTGATTACCTGCTGCTGAGAGGCGAGTATTTTCTTCGACCAAGGATCAGGCAGGTAACTCTTCAGGTACCGTTTCGGAAACTCTCTTTTTGAACGGTCGTGCTGTTTTTTTTTTCTTATTTGATGCGGGTGCAACACATCCTGTGATTCTGTTTTGTTTGCCAAACACCTTAGCACCTTCCCTACGCTACTTAATTATACCTTATCGATATCTATGCCTATGAAAAGTCAGACCACGAATATCCGAACTGTCCGCTTCGTTTTGATGATAAGATTCGTTTTACAAATTTGTCTCCCTTAGAATTGAGTGATTTCGATTTTATTCATGGTATGAATTGGTTAGCTGTTCATCGCGCCCCATTGTTTGTCATACCAATCGTGTCATCCTTGATAATCCAAATAACCTTGAATTCATCTACCTATTTCAATTTCGAGGACGAAATTTTCTTTTTAGAGGGGAAGTGTTGTAAAACCCAAAAATTTAAATTTCATTTCATTTTGTTAGTTTTGAATATAACCTAAAGTTTAATAATAATAATTTGAAATTAAAACCTTAGGTTATAATTTTGGGTAAATATTAAATGTATAACATAATGTATTTATTTTCAAAAAAAATAATATATATTTTGTTATTTAGAATTATTTACTTTCCTTTTTATTGTAAAATCTATTTTAAGAGATAAGAATAAAGAGGTTTTTAACAGATATGGTGTAATATTCAAAAATGGAAAGAAAAAAAATTGGTCCCCATCTTGTCATCTATAGGTTGGCCATGGAGTGGTGTTTATACACCAAAATCTTTTATTTTTTAAGTTTTGCTTATTTTAGGAAAAGAGTGTAAGAAAAATGATAACAAATCTTTTAATTTGCAAGAAAGTTATTTTTGTCTTCCTTCCCTTTTTCTCTTATATATAGACTGGCCTCCTCTCCCATCATTCTGTATCATTCTCTAAAAAATTTCTCTTTATAATTTTGTGTATTCCTCCATAGAAGCTTCGAGCAAGAAGAAGGTTTAGGTGTTTTTGAGTAATCTTGGTGTGGTTTGATCTTCAATCTTTGGTGTGTTCTTGGTGTTTGATTTGTACTCCTCCCTCATTTCATAGGTAAGTCTTAATTTGTTTCATTCTTGTGTCACCATGATTTCATATAAAACCTAAAATGTTATAAGGAATAAAGTGTTTATATTCTTGTCAATTTCTCTAGGGTTAATCTAATTTAAAATGGTTTAGTTGTATGTTTTGAAACCCTAGATGGTCAATAATGATGTTATTAATAAAAATGCAAGATTAGAAACCCTAGGGCTGGTTTTGATGGATGTTAATTAGGGTTTTCTTGGTTAATAATTATGGGTAGATTTTTGGG